>JASGXE010006684.1:0-20011 GCA_030068105.1 Sinentomon sp. SZTP_YWyxl | reverse complement strand
CTCACGAGGTCATTTTGGGATGCTTTTGAGGTATCATAAATCTGAGTGAGGCATTTTTATCAAAGAGCACTCCATTCTCTTTTTTACCCATTTAGCCCCTGTGTCATTTTGTGAACTTTGGGTGCCCTTAAAACCAGAATGGCGCAATGATTCTCTAATTTCTTGTAATACCTACTGAATTTGGTTGTTCCGGTGTCAGGAACAACAGATAAATATTGACATATCTGGATATTTTATCACAACACCGTTATTCTAACGCAGTCGGTGTGACTACCGTTGCAACATGCGTTGGTTAATCTGTGCGTCTGTATGAGCCTCGCAACATGATGTTTGGTTTTTGGATCAGTTGGGAACCATTGACGATATTTTTTGACAATGCAAAAGGCACTTTGGACAGAAAAATCTCAACCTCTTGTATCCCCCCTGAATTAATTTACAAGTATGTTTTTGACCAACTTTGTAAACAAAAGCGAGTGCAGTTTTGATGGTTCCAAATTATGCCAAATGATTCAGGAACACTGTCGTCAGTTGACAGCGGCATAGCCGCCAGCAAATAAATGCCAAGCCATATGTCCAACGTAACTTGCGGCTGTTGCTCAGCAAAAAAGAATTGGTGAAATTCATGCTTCCAAAACAGGCCCAGGCTACACCATTTTTTTGGTAAACTGAATCTTTATACCCAGTGCAGCTTTACTGCTGTTGGGAAGTCGAAAGTCTGCTTTATGTGCCCGTTTTCTGGTATTTTTGTGACGTCTGACCGAAATACTTGGTCAGCAAGCATTTCCGATTAATGTTTTATTTATGGATAAAACATCACAGCGGTATGATATGGGTTGAAGATCATTGCCAATAACACATCACAGGTAAATGTTTGAAGAAAAATTTGGCCATGATAAAATTTTTTCCTAAAGTCAATGAACACGATTTTGCCTGCACAATGAACACTTAATTTGCTATGCCGTGCAGGCAGAGACAAGTCTGCACTCTTGTTCGACTTTTTGGCAACAGAAAAATGATTCAGATTCGGTTTCTCCGGAACTTTGAAGCCCTTGCTGAGATGCTGGCATTCCAAGTTACAAGGTTGACGCCAGTAGCGTTTGGCCTTTTTGGACAGTATGTGCAATTAGCAAGCGTTTGGCTTCACGTTTCCACTTTAAAAAGGTTTGGCTTGTCGTCTGGAAGTAAGTGAAGCCATTTGTACGATTCGCTAGACGATTGACTCATTTTTCTTGGAACTTATCCAGTCAGTGAATTTCCATAAATTGATAATTAGGAAATCTTGGAATAAATTTTAGACATATCAGAGCCTCAAGCATGACTAATTTTTGCTTGAAATTTGCAGAAGGCCTACACCACCTTCCATTCTTGAAAATCATTTTCCAGTTGCAATTCTTTCGACGTTCCGAAAATACTCGAAATTGCTTTGGTGCCATTCCACTGGTTACTTTGTACAGCCTTACTGTTCGTTCCGCACTGCAAGCTCACCGAATAATTTGTCAGTCCGATCCTCTCGACTGTGCGACTTCCAGTGGGCACAATTCATAGTTTGGGTTTTGTCTAAAGCTCTGCGAAGTATTTAGTGTGAAAATTGTGACGAGTGTGTTTCACTTTCCGTCCCGTCACGTTTTCAACGCCATGCCGGCACATTTTGGTGGTAGCGTGATGGTCAACAGCCGGTGGAGCTGGCCATATCCGTATCGGATAATACCAGACCATTTTCGACGATTGAAAAGGTACCCTGGGTCATCAACTTAATGTGCACGAGTATGACGTTCCATTTAAATACTCAATGGGCTTTCTCTTGGGTTCAGGATTCCATGAGCCCACGGATTGGGTCACTTTGACCATGGATTCAGTAGTTCTTTCACAAATACTCCGCTCTGTGTTGGTTTATATATTCGGCAGCTGAAACGGCATGATTTGGATGTAGAAATTAGCGACTATAATCAGGTTGTCCTGATGGGGATAAAAATACTTCTCAATTTTGGGGATGTTTGGCTCTGTGCCGTCCGTATCCGCTGATGCAGGTTAAATGAAAACAGTCACATTTTTGTGGTGTATACACGTATGCAGAATGGCATCATACCTCTTGGACCTTGGCCATTGAGTAATTGCGTTTGTGGATGTCATGGAAGTTATTCAGAAGTGACCGACGTTTTTCTATCGTTCGTGCATTACGATAACACCCAACTGATTGCCCATCCCTCGACCACTTGCGCCTGGGTGATCTACCCACTGAATATCCACTTATGCTGCGGTGTGAGAGTTGCAGGAAAGCGTGACCAATTGGTCTCAACTGGAAGCTTACTCAAGCATGGGTAGTCCACTCCGCTGAATCTCATTTATGGATGTTTTACCCCTCACCCATTTGTGCTTAGTTGGACTTCCCTTCTCACACTGACTCCTAATGGCAGAAGGAACATCACTATATCAATGATGCTGATGCTGATAGACGTCGGAGAGATCTGGTCTGGGTAAAATTGCGGGTAAAATCGCTGCCATGTATTTCTCCATCTGATTTGCATTTTACCCGCAATTGCGGGTAAAATCAGGACCACATCTCTCCACCGAGAGTGACGTAGCAAGAACTGCTCTCTGGAAGGCACCCCAGAAGTTGAACTTACATCCCAGCTGTCTCAAGGCAGAAGCTGGCGGGTGATGGAAACTCTGAGTTCATGGGAAATAATCCAGTCAACATGGTGTTTTTCCACTTGAAGAACAACAACTGAACCCTCCGGAATGGAATCATGACCCTGAATGAGTTTGGAGCTGGCATAAGGCATGATTACAGATGGTAGTAGGTGTTTTCACTTCCGTGCCAACAAAGAATCTTTGTTGTAAAAAACAAAGAACCTTTGTTTCTTAGTTGTAACGGAAGTGAAAAGACCCACTACCATCCGTAACGACCCTAAATGATGTCAATCATTGGGAGCCATTTAGATCTTGGCCATCTTTGATTTAATCAAAAGTATTTCACATGATTTTATAATTCCGCGATGAAAATTGCATTGTTCTTCACACTGATCTTCTGGATGAGGGTCACATAGATCTCAATGGGCCTCCTTACTATGCCATTGCTACAAATGGTATGGTTAAGGGCATTTTGGGGCTGCCATCATGTATCTATTTTCGGAGATAACACAATTTTCAAATTCTTTCTTTCTTTTCTTTCTCGTATTTCAGTGAGGCCTTGTTGGCTCTGCCTCCACTGTCCGTCCTGAAGCAGGAGGTGACATCACCGACTCCGATTTCAGACAATCTGTAAGTCCAATTTGGTTCAGTAGGCAGGCACCTTTGTCATCCTGCGACAGAAAGATCGATGGTTTAAGGTTCAAATGATTAAAAAAATCATCAACGGCCGATTTTCAAAACGAAGATTAATCGGCAGATCGTTGCGATCCGTGGTTCGACGAGTGCTGAGCTGAATGACCACAAGCATTTGGATTCACATCAATGCTACGAATGACAAGGTCAATCATGTCATCACATGTGCCGATCCTTGAATCGGTGCGATCTGCCGATAAATCTTTGTTTTGGAAATCGGTTGCAAATGTGGCACTTTCTGAGAAGCGCGCACAGTTTTTAGAGCTACCTACAGCCTGTTTTTATCAGTGGTTCCACGTATCAGAGAGTGGGTTCGACTCCTTTATTTGAGAGGGGAAAGACCAAAGCAGCATGGAGACCGATAAAAGAAATATAACATCATCCTTTTATGTGACTGTGAACTTGAAAATTGGGATATAAAATATGGGCCCTTTCAAGAAAAAGTGCTGCATCAGAGAATGGCATCATTTTACCTCATTTTTAGCATTAGCGGCAGAGAGTCTTATTTGTTTAAATAAGTCTTGGTTTGAGCCTTGTCTTGAACTCTGTGATAGCAGCCAGAAAACAGGGAGATTTGTGCGTTGCAGTGGTATCTTAAATTCCATCTGTTCCGCTAGCACGCATTGTTGATCTGTCAAGTTTTTCTGGAGGATTTTTGTGTCTCAAATTGATAGCTCAATAGATCTTTGGATTCTTTGGGTTTGCCTCAAATTGATGCCCAATAGATATTTGGATTCTTTTTTGGGATCTTTGGGTTTGTCTCAAATTGATTGCTCAATAGATCTTTGGGTTTGTCTCAAATTGATAGCTCAACAGATCTTTGGATTTTTTGGAATCTTTGGGTTTGTCTCAAATTGATAGCCCAACAGATCTTTGGGTTCGCATCCAAATGCCATCCCGGCCTTTCAACCTCAGTCATTTGTGCATTTTCTTCAGACCCATATGCATGATGTTTCTGATTCTGGCATTCGACAAATTAAAGCAGGGGAAAGTGGATTTAGCTCATTTGGAACAGATTTCAATTGGTCACCCTTCAGCCTTCTGCAATCGTTGGCCATTTGCATTTGAAACCCTTTGGCCGTACATAACAGCTGCAGTTTCATCCTATCATTGCTTCGCACATGTTGACATCTGCTTGAATCCACCAGCCTCCTCCTTCCCCAAAGCATTGGTGTGGCTGTTCCCTCTTTTTACTGACTTCTGTTTTCCCATTGCAGGATCAAACACTCCCCGCCCGGTAGTTGCAATGTGCACGAAGGTAGCCTTGCCAACACCTCCCCGTCCCACTCCATTGTTGGACATTCCACATCTGGCCTTCATCAGATGCTTCACCAGAACCATGGTAACAACATCTATTCCTCACAGAATGGCCACTCAGGCAGCAATCAAGACAAGTTCATTGGTGGCAGATTGTCCTCAGGACATGATAGTCCGTCCTCAATCAGCAGTGGAGGAGGCAGTGAGCCAATGTCTACTGTTTTGGACACTTTCAGTGGACTAAAGGATCTCAGCCTTGAGAAGTGCAGGTTTGTTTCCTTGACCAGTGGCATGCAGAAGGGGGACTGTCAGAGGGGAGCATGTACTCCTGTCTTTGTTGTGCTCAATTCCCTTTTTCAGACCTTTTTTAACGTCTTCCTTCCCAAAATAGGTATCGCTTAACCAGCAGGAAAGCAGAGCATCTGTCAAGAAAACCAAATGAACAGGCATTGTGCATCATGCTTTCTTTCAGCACTTGCTCGTTACGATTCAGGTGGTATAGAGCAAAAGGAAACATTGGGCCGATTTTTAAACGAAGCCCATCTTTTAGGCCGCGGATTCTTTTTCTTTTGTGTATAAAATTGCATTTAAAAAAGAAACAATCCGCGGCCGAAAAGATGGGCTTCGTTTAAAAAATCGGCCCATTGCATTCCGTGTGTCTGGTGTTCTCTTCCCTATTCAGGCAGTGGCGTTGAGAAGGATCGACATGACAGGGACATGGCCATGCCATTTTTGGTGCCAAGGTGCCCTTTTCACGGAACATCACGGATGCCACACAGGTCTGCACCCACCCCCTTCTAAAGTTCATCTGACCTCACCCCATTCCGAATTTTGACCTGCTTCCCAATCCTCTGCTTAAAATACAATAAACTTTCAGCAGAAATTGTAGTAGTTTCAAGCATCTTAAGGCCATTTGGAGAATCCTAATTTATCAAAAAGCTTTATCTTTTGGGGTACATAAAACACAGAGGTCAAGAGGGGCCAAGAGGCCAATTGGTTCTGTGTTTATAGGTAGGTACCCACTTTCGTTCAGTGAAAAAACAATATCCGTAAGTGATAACCTATTGGAGTGGTCACCACAAAGGTGAGAGATATGCAGACACTCTCTAAATTGTTGACCCGATGTCCTCAAATAATCCTGGGCCACAAGAAAGGTTCATATTTTCTTGATCGTTTGTCCACTCGCTCCCATACGGTGTCAGTTTCTGTGCCAAGGAGTTCATATGTGGCTGAACGAATCTCCATCGCTTTGTAGGTTTAAATCTGAATGAACGAATCGCTCGCCATTCATTGCTTTGTTGGTTTAAATGTGACTGGATGAATCGCTATTGCTTTTATTAGGGCACGCAGAAAAGTGGCGCACATTTCCATACTACCAACGGCTGGGCTGTACACCCAGTCATTTGTTTTTTTTACTGTGTTCACCTGTTGTTTTTGACAGGTTCCAGTATGTTCTTGCTGCAGCCACATCACTCGCCACCAAGGTCAACGAGGAAACTTTGACCTACCTAAATCAGGGTGTATCATATGAGGTCAGGTTGAAAAAGCTTGGAGAACTGTCCATCTGTCGTGGGAAAGTGTTCCGTAGTTCGCTCCGGATATGCTTCCACGAACGGCGACTTCAGTACATGGAAAAGGAACAGATAACGGCATGGAAGAGTGCACGGCCACCCGGCGACAGGATTCTCGAGATTGACGTTCCGTTGTCTTACGGAATCAGTGATATCACACAAGACCCCGGTCGGTTGAATGTTGTCGAATTCAGTTGGGATCCAACGAAAGAAGTCGGTGTTCATATCAAGGTGAGCACAGTGACTGTCTGATTGTGCTGTTTCTTCTCCCCGTTATTTTCCAGCCAGAAGGCTCAACTTTTTGGCAGGAATGTATTCTGGATATTCACTGGGAGTAATTGCGTTTCTTGTTGCTTTAGTTAATCAATCTAGAGCATTTTTCTTTTTCTACCTCACTTTCTTTGACCACATGGAGGGCAACTGCACTTGATGGCAAAACATGTCACCACTCAGTCTGTGCTTGCGGCTGGCTCTGTGTTAAAAGTTATAGGCAGGTACTGTTGTCCAACTTCGTTTTTCTAAGCTGAGGAATGTTTTCATGGAGGGTTCTAGTGCCCGGTTCTTCCAACCGGTGATCAAATTTAACCCTGTGTTAAACCCTCAACTCTAGTTAAGCATTTGATTTTAACATTGCATAACTCGAGTTGAGTGTAGAACACAACACAGGGTTAAATTTTAACTCGAGTTGGTCAAGAGGCACAAGTCAGTTCATTTAACTTGCAACAACTAACAGATGGCTTCCCCGAATAAGGTGAATTACAACCTATTGTTCTTTTTGCCGAGAAAAAATCGTGGTGTGTTGTATGCGAGGATTTTGACTCTGATCACACTTTTTTTTCACTGTGTTTTCAGCGTGTAATTTACTAATTTATTTGACCTCGGAATATCTCTCCCTTTTTGCAGGTCAACTGCATTAGCACAGAGTTCACTCCAAACAAGCATGGTGGTGAGAAAGGTGTTCCATTCCGTATCATCATTGAGACGTATTGGCATCAAGAGAACATATCGAAACGGCTGCACGCTGCATCATGTCAGATCAAGGTCTTCAAGGTATGTCGGTCGGTCGGTAGGTGACCGACTATTGCTACAATTCAAGGGTGAAACAGAATGTGCATTTTAGTCTTGACTTTGGTGTGGACTTTTCCCAGGGCCACGATTGTGGGCAGATGCCACCACCAGCTGCCTTATGGTGACACCTTTCAGCATATTGACGCACTGCAAAACGCAACTCTGAAGCTGTCCCGAGAAAAATGGGAGTGAAAGACCACCTGAAAACGTCTGACGAGTTCGTTCACATTTCATTTCTCCCTGGACAGCACTTCGAAAATTTCCTATCTCTTCTTCTTGTGAATCGTTTCTTTTATTTTGCCAGTAATTGGTGGGCGATATTTGCTCCTGGCACCTTTGGAGCAAAAATGTGCTTTGCATCAATTTTTCAATGTGCCCCGGATGATAAAATCTGTTCTTGCTGCACAAACAACAGCATGAAGCACACTACGAGTACACTATTCAAGACAACTCCCTTTGGAAATTGATCGCTTGTCTTGGAAGAGGTTTTTATCTTATAGCAATTTAATTTAACTTTATTCTAAACTTCAGTTGAAGGGTGGCGACAGAAAGCATAAACAGGACAGAGAGAAAATACTGAAGAGAACGCCCGAAGAACAGGAAAAGTACCAGCCGTCATACGAATGTACGGTTTTCACTGAAGTGAGTGCCTTTGGTTGCTGCAGATATAGGCTTATTATTGCAGGTCTTGAATATTGCATCTTGCATATGACATCTGAATTGGTCAGCGTTTCCTTTGTTTCCTCTGGAGGGCATGCCGCTTCCATGCAGCAAATGTGTTGTGATTTCGATAAGAAATTCCCATTTCATGCAGCTGACCAGTCCTATTGACTAAGAGCTGGCTATGTGCATGTGTCAGACTATTTGCGTTGGAGATGCCATTGTTTAGGCATCCCCATTTATGGAGATATGCCTGAAGAGATTGCCATTGAGAGTAGTGAGAGTTGCTCTAGTGCCAATTTATGATCCACGGTGAAAGAGAAATGCCCTCCAAGCAAGCACAACGAAATTCTAATTCGTGCCATGCCTCCTGCAGGCTCCCAAAAATATAAAGCCTGTATGTTCCATTGATGATGATTTCGGCACACTTTGGCCTACCTATGTCAACCCCGCACTTATGCAGGGTATGCCAAAACCCCAAGTGGGACCGAGACCTTCTAATGGCAGGCCTCTCTTCTTGTCTGAAGTCCACAGCAGGCATTCATTTCTTCGCCATTTTCTGAGTGATTTTGGAATCAATTCTTTTTTTCTCTCTTTAATCTTTAGCTGACATTGGATTCCCCATATTTGGATCAGCGTCAGTCTGAGTTGCACACCAGCCATGCTATTGGTGACTCTGCCATTGCAAACACCAACAGTGCCAACAATCCTGGGAACACCAACGGAGCATCATACAGCCCACCTGAGTCTCAGTAAGTGTTTTTAACGAACGGAAAACCCGAGCAAAAATAGATCTTTTCTGTTTTTCACATGACATTGGTTCGTAAAAACCCTGATCTTTTGGGGATTACCAGATGACATTAAACATGGATGAGTCATTGCATTTTTGCAGGACCCTGTAAAGTTTAAACGATGCATCACTGAAATTGAAAATCATGGTGTTCACCTGAAGTGGGAACCATTTGAATATAAAAACAGGTTTTATTTGCCCAGGTCACTCTGACCCTCTTGTCTTGTTGAAGGCATGATGCATTGGAGAGGAGAGCACATCTCAACTCGACGCATCTGGGTTTATTTTTCCAAGATTTTGTATGGAACCAGGTGCCATTTACGCACCTGCAATGTGCAGGCTGGAAAGCACGGGTGACAGTCAATGGCCAGGTCTTGGAGAAAATTTATACAAGAGCAAAGTGCAACTTTGATGACAACATCATTTTTCCGTCACCTACCCAAAGCGGCAGAGGGTTAGTTTCTTGGTGCGAGATGCTTGACAAGTTGGACCGTCATATATGTAGGCTTGCGGTGTGATAACTTGCTCTTCCACATCCTGCCTTCTGTTATTTTTCGAATTTGGTGAGGCCTGCTTTCAGAATTGTGCACTCATTCTCAGAAGGGTCCATATTGGTCCAAGATCTAGAGCTATCTACATCATTCAAAAGGGGTAGGTTGTATTTTTTTGGCCTCGCATGTTCCTTGGTCTTCTGTCTCTCCAAAAGCAACAGTTGAATCCAGTGTTGGATTCGTGGAACCACATAAAAAACAGCTTGTAGCTCTGATGTACAATGTGATTAATATGTGCCCATCGAAGAAGCAGTGACACAAATGACAATCTGAAGCATTTGTCGTTGAGGTTCAAAGTTACCAAAACAAGTGACACAAATGACAATCTGAAGCATTTTTCGTTGAGGTTCAAAGTTACCAAAACAAGTGACACAAATGACAATCTGAAGCATTTGTCGTTGAGGTTCAAAGTTACCAAAACAAGTGACACAAATGACAATCTGAAGCATTTGTCGTTGAGGTTCAAAGTTACCAAAACAAGTGACACAAATGACAATCTGAAGCATTTGTCGTTGAGATTCAAAGTTACCAAAACAAGTGACACAAATGACAATCTGAAGCATTTGTCGTTGAGGTTCAAAGTTACCAAAACACTATGCCTGTGCAATATTGCAAGGATGTAAGAAAAACCCCAAAATTCATTTAACAGATTGAAATGATTAGAAAAATCCCAAAATTAGTGATCTCTTGTAAAGATTGAATGGCTTCAACTGGAGATCCGAATAATGAAATGATCGGGTTTTTTAAATGTCTCTTTCATTTGGCTTTTGTAATCGCAGTGGATCTCTGACCCCAAACAGTCTGGTCAAAGAGGAATTAGCAAGGGGAGGTGGTGGAGATGGGGGTAGTGTTGGCGGTGGAGATATTGATATCCACAGCATCGATGGAACTTTCAATGTAAGACATTGTTCAGCTTTGCCTTGGAAAATATGTATCTAAAGTTCGTAACGGGTAATGCGACATGTGTCTTTTTTCTTGGCGATAGTTTTTTGCATCTTGAATGAAGTTTGCCTGTCAAAAACGAGTCATGCCTTTCATTCGATGGAAGGTGGAGCCAGATGAGAAGATTGAGAGAGAGTGGGAGAGGGGCTGGGGAGAGAGAGAAAGGGAGATGGATAGAGAGAGCTTACAAGCAGAGTTCTGGGTATTATGTGAGGGTAGCTATATAAATTTCTCTGTGAAAATGCACTAATACTGTACGCAAAGCAGTCTGCCTCTTGTTTTTTCTGGGAGCTGTGTAGCGCCCTCCCTCATTTAGTTCTGAGGAATTCCACGTGGTCTGTACAAAGAGGTAGGTTAGGTTTATTTGCTTTTAGTACCAACACTCACCAGTCTGGAATTGTTGATCCCCCCACAGAATACCCAAGACCCCAAGCAGACTTTACGGAAATCCCGAAGTGAAGCTTTCGGCGGAAGCTTTGGACGGCAAGGGTTCATCGTCACTGAACTGGCGGAGACATTCCTTGAACAAATGTCTCTGGCAGCTCAGTTGGCTGGCGACGATCCCTTGGCCAGTTTCTTTCCATCTTTGAATGAGTGGGCATTCTGTATGCAGTTACCTGGTTTGAGGCCATTGTTGGATCGGATATCAAGTTTTGCTGACAACGTTTCGACCTCTGGACTGGAGTCTTTCTCAAGTCTGATGTTGAAACGTCGTCAAGCAAATCTTGACATCTGATCCGACAGTATTTGTGTACAGAGTTAATAATTGTGCAGTGTTTGTGAAATGGGTCGTGGTGCGAGACACAATTTTGTGTATCCTGTATCCAGGGCTGCAAAAAGTCGTTTGGAGCCCTGGAGCACGGATTTTGGAGCCTGGTCGAATTTTGACCGAAGAGCTTTTATTTTTTTTTTTGCTCGTCAGTTTTCTTTTGCTGGCCCGCCTCGTTTCGTACCCTGTCGAAAAATCAAAAAGCTCCCTCGCTCGCCGCTCTTCATGTCTTTTGAAAAGTTGGAGAGCTTTTTTTTTTTTGCTCTCCGGCCCAATTACGATCCCGGTCGGCCCACAACGGTCCCGGGAGCAATGCTCCCGTGCTCCCGACTTTTTGCAGCCCTGCCTGTATCATGCCAGGGCATTGTGCATGTGTCCTGATATTGCATAAACCAACCGGAAATGATGCAAGACATCCTAAAGATTTGGCTGGGTGGAGTCGCGACTGAGAAACAACCATTGATCTTTGAAGATAAGCGGAAGATGCTTTGCTTCAGTTCTTTCTTGAATTGGTCAAATATGATGAGTGCTCTCTCTCTCTTAATCAAAGGTGTACAAAATATCTTTGAAGTAAGTGGAGGGAACGGGGCGATGAAGGAAAACAGTGGCTGTCGAGAGTTTGCATGCTTGACAAGCTGACAGTCATGTTGAAATAACGTTTGGACAATGTTGAAAAACGTTGCGACCTCTGCCAGGTCTGTGCAGCATAGTGTTAGCAGAATTAATGTAGCCATACATGTGTTTTTCCCATTTAACTGTTGCCTCCGAAACTTTTTTTTATTTCTTTCTACTCTTATGCAGGGGCAGAAATTAAAGTGCCAGATTTCAACAAGCGTTCTAGAGGTGTCATATTTTGACCTCGGTAACAAAAGAGGATCTTCAATTTGCGCAGAATAGAGTTTATGCCAAAATCTGAACCATACACTCAAGGTGCATGTTTTCACAGTGAAATGAATTTTCCTTTTCTTTTTGCAGTTTGGCTTAAATTCCCTCTCTTCAGACTTCAGTCCTCAGCAGACGTGTCAGTGGCTTCAGACGAACAGATTCTCCTCTCTGCTGCGTACGTTTGGCAGCTTCACAGGTGCCGATCTCCTGAGACTCAGTCGAGACGATCTCGTCCAGATTTGCGGCTTGGTCGACGGAATTCGGCTATTCAATGCTCTGCATTCAAAGTGAGCTTAGCTTGTTTCTATCATTTCGGGTGCTGAGGGTTTTCCCACATGGCAAGTGTGTGCGAGATCCCTTATCAGCAAGCGCGAAGTGTAATGTGTCTGAAAATACCCCGGGAAACTGTATTTCTGCCGTGGTTCAAAATTATTTAAATAAGGGCTATTTGGATACAGTTCAACGCAACTGGAAAAGTGAGACATTATCTTGAAACAACAAGAAAAATGGGCATGCTGGGACACTAAGCATAAATTAGGGTGTGAATTGCCTGCACCATTTCCGCCGCCACTTTGGTATTGGTAGGCACACAGCTGATCACATCACATGACGATGAAATTCATTTTTAATTCCTCAAAAATACACGCGAATCACGATTTCTGCCTGACTCCTCAACTCTCAACTTTACCATTGACTGTCGATCACTTTACCTTTTTTCACGGTCTCTAAAATCTGCGGTTCAGCTGCAGGTCGGAGTCTTTTTGAAGACATTCCATTTGTTTTTTAATCCCACTCTGTGCCGATTGCAAGTCGCTTTCTGATCTTCTGACACCTTTCAGCATGCCTGAATGACCACATGCCTACAGTCATCTGTCTCACCACGATGTAAAATAAAAATTGTTTTATCGTTTTATTTGCTCTCATTAAAAATTGCTTTCTTCGCTGAATTGAGTGTCCTGTCCATCTTGAATCTTGATACTACCGAATACGAAAATCGTCTCCTAAAAAATTCCGACTGGGAAAAGGTACACATAGTCTAATTGGTTCGGAATTGTCCCTGGAAATTGTACCTACTTGACTGCAGTTTAATTGTACCTACTTTACTGCAGTTTTCACTGTTAAATTCCCATCATGCATTTTTTTTTTTTTCCTTTCGAAACTTCCCTAGGGCCATCGTTCCCTGCCTTGCCATATACGTGTGCCTGGAACAAGAGCAGATCTATCATGCTGTCTATCTTGAGCATCTGACCTGCCTTGAACTCACAACAAGACTAGCCAACCTCCTTCAGCTGAGACTGCCTCAAATTCACGACGTCTTCGTTCAGGGTCCTTCGAACATACACATTCTCATGTCAGACGAAGTGGTCAGAAATCTCAGGGACGAATCGCTCTTCTCCGTAGAAGTGCTTCAAGGTTTGTTTTTTCGAACTGTGCTTTCATTCATTGCGTTTTGCTGATGCACATTTCCCCCCGAAGAAACTTTTCCACAAAGGTTTCGTCTTCTGGACAATCATACTTGGAACTTCAGGTCCCTTCACCTTTGATATGATATTTGGATGCCAATCTTTGAAAAGCTGAGGGGTAATTTCAAAATAAAGCGCAAAATAAAAATATGGTCCCATTCTTTGTGGTAAGCCATTTGTTTTGCTAGTGCACAGGGTGTTTGCTACCTGATAAACATGGAAGGTTCGGGAAATCGGGAAACTGAAGTCGCTGAAATTGTCGGAAAATTTGAAAATGAAAAAGTCCTGAATTTTAACAGAAGAATAGGATCTCGAATTTTGGAGGATCAATATCAGAAATTTGTTGAAAAAGAGATGCATGAAATCTGCTTTACTTGCCATATTTGGTCCGGAGAATTTGTGGAAATTTTGCTGGAAATGAGGGACTTTCATTATTTCTAAAAAATTCTGAGCACTGTGTGCTTGGGTAGTTAGAAATTAAAATTTCAAAGTTAAGCTGCTGAATGCAAGGCATTGATGAAGTGATATGCAGGTGATAAAATGGACCCTCTAAAGACAAATGGCATTAGTCCCCATTGCATCACCGTCAGGTTCAACAATATCAATTCAATGGATAGATTTATTGCGAAAATTTAATTTCTATGCACAATGCTTTCATTTTCAATTGTTGCATTGAAAAATGCATCCGCCTGTTGAATAGGCCATTGAATTGAACCGTCTGGGGAGTTGCAGTGGGGAATGCTGCCGCTAAGATTGCACTATGGGTTGATTTTGTAAGTTTCATCCCAAAATGACTTGAGGCTTTAATTTATAAAAATGCTTTTTTCTTTTCAGATCATTCCGGCGAACGTTTCAGAATTCTTCTAAAAAGTGCTGCACCATAGCGCTGAACCCCAGCACCTGACCAAAAAGTTCACAATTTCAGGAGTAGCTCGACACGGATTATTTTTTACCCAAACTACAGTGACGTCATTTGCTGTTAATTGTCTATTTTCAAATGAATGACTATTCTACTGTCGGATGTTATTTTATCTTTTTATATGATATGATATCACTTTTTTGACTATGCATTGGCAAACCATAGTTATCGTTCGAAATGGAAATTAAATCTTATATTTCTCGTCTTATCATTGTGATAACCGTGTTATTATCGTGCGATAAGTGTCTTACTCATTCATTGTTTGGGTTTGATGTTCTTTATGATTGCCTCGACCGTTCATGTTTGACAGCCACCGAGTTGGAAATATCAGAGTCGATTTTTTGGAAAGGCTTTTTGGGGACTGCCTGACATTTATTTGGCCCCAGAAATTTTGCTCTAACCTTTGGATCACCTCAAAGGAAACTTGCAGCTACAATTTGAGCCCTGTAGCTGCATTTTTGAGCCATCTGGTTCTCCCCCTTCCGTTGCAATAGCTAAAAGGCAAATATGCATTGGTCTTTGGGCGACCGGGTTCCGATGAAACGATTTGTTAGGGGCTCAAATTGAATTCTCAATGCAAATGATGCTAAAAAAACTTCCGCCATACGGCCGATTTCCAAATCGAAGATTAATCGGCGGATCAACTCGATACGCAGATAGACGAATGGTGATATGGTTGACCTTGCCATTCGCAGTATCGATGTTAATGCGAATGTGTGTGGTTAACCAGATCATCACTAGTCGATCCTCGGATCGCTGCTATCTGGTGATTAATCTTCATTTTGGAAATCGGCTGATGATATTTTTCGTTCGTGCTGATTCTGTTAAGTTTCCGCTGAGAGCATTTGACTTGTATAAAATCCTCTCCTTAGAGATAAAAACGTGGATGTAGTCAGCATGTGGTTTTTTGCATTCTGCAGTGTCGGATGGCTGTTAAGCACGGGTCGGAAAGCCGAGATGAAAAACTGATAACTATAAAAAGGACTCTTGGAAGTTGAATGTCATTTTAGCATCCATTTACACATTGTTTTTTTGTGTGGCCCACCTGGTATGGACTCTGGAGATTTTGCTCTATTATTTTTGCACGACAATCAAAAATTGCCCACAAAACATAAATTTAATGGTTGATGTGGGTTGCAGCGTGGGTAGGTCTTCGACAGCCACTTGAATTTGCAATTGGTCAACGGTCAGCCATTTGAGTAAGATTGTGAAAATACTCTCATTGGGATCATTTCTAAGTAGAAAAAGGTCCTTGGAGGCTGGAATGAAAGTATTGATTATTGATCTGACATGATTTTGGATGATTTGGGTTGTCGGAGAGGGGTGTTTCTAAAATGGAATTTTGAACGATGAGGTTTCCAGTTGGATAAATTTTTCGGCAAGGCCTGGATGATCGATGGAAACAAACGAGTTTGTTTTGGGGTGATGTTGGATTTGGCCCATTCATACTTCGACCGGGCCAAATTGCTTGTGGTTTGGATTGTGTGGAACTAGTTAAGATCTAAATGTTACTTGGAAAATTGCATCATAATTTGTGGTTGATCCTTTGATATGTTACTGAATCTTTCGTCATTCCCTGTTTGGTTAAGCTGAGATGATTTTATGTTTCGTTTTGGATGTGTTTGGTGAATGCTATTTGGGTATTTCGTGTTCGTCCTGTTTGAACGTCAGCCGAAAAATGCCATCTTTTGTCATTCACACTTTTTACACCTCCAGTGGTTGATCACTGCCCTCTGGGAGTTTGGAAGAGTGGTTTCTTATGAAATATTCGTGAAGACAAAAATTCGAGCAAATCTAGGTGTCATTTCTAACTCAAATGCGCCTTTTGTCAGGGTGGCTGTCTGGAAAATCAAAACCTTGCGCACTGAATAAAACTTAGCTTTTGAAATTTTGTTCCCAAAAATCTTCGATCTTGCTGAAATAATGAGAAATCGTTTTATCATGACATATGGAACATGATTTGGAATGTGATTGTTTCCATGTCGATCGGACCATTATTTTTGCGAATGTAGGTGCAACCATGTGGTCAAAGTTCAGTGCATAGTAGCGGCAGAATTAATGTACTCATACATGTGATTTTCCCATACAACAGGATGGCGCTTATGCAGGATGGTAGAAATTAAAGCGCCAGATTGCAGCAAGGCTTTCTGCAGGTGCCAAAATTTTGAACTCGCTCGTTAAAGAGGATTTTTAATTTCTGCAGCATGAATTTTTCAGTAAAATGAACAGTCGCATTTTATACATGCATGAGTACATTAATTCTGCCGCCACTTTTTACTCAAAAGTATGTTGCCTGCCTATCTAGTTTGCAGAGTTCGCTTCTAATATGGCGTGGTTTTGCACGAATCTTTTCTCCCAGTTATTTAGACTAAAATTTTTGTAATTTATTTTTCGCAAAGGATTCTTCATTTCCTTCGGTTATTTTTGTTGCTGCGTGACTGGATTTTTATGCCCTGTTTTTATTTCACCGAAAAGTTTTATTTGCTGTGCGAATTATTTGACATTTTTTCATGAAATTTTTAATTTCGCTGTTGTGTGAGACCAGCAAATGTGGATTAATTTTTTTGATGAACCAATTGTGTAAACATCAAATACAATACGCAATGGCTTTTGAACATCAAATACAAAATACAATGGAGTTTCATACTATGTTATTTAATGCAGTTTTTTAATTGCTTACGACTGGGATTGATCAATTTTTATCGATGGGAATTCCCACTAATCCTTTTCCATCAGTGGGAATTCAGAATTCCCAGTAATCCTTTCTACCAGTTCGTTTTTTCTCACCCGTGTGTGGAAGGAAATGCCTCATGCAAAGGGAATTTTACATCATCAGATGTCAAATGTCAGAGTTTCGAATTGAATTTAGCCCTCCGGTTTACAAAAATTGTCCACTTGGGTTGCAGGAACATGAAATGATTGCATGTACTCGCCGCGGAGCTCCACTTTTCTTGGGTGGTCTCACCACTAAGGTCCTGGTAGCTCGCACATGGTGCATTAATTTGAAAAAAAAACGTAAAAAAATAAAATCAAAAATCTTTATTTTATGATTGTAATACAATATAAGTTATCTATTGAGAATTGAAAAATCTAAATGAAAACTATCAAAAAACCAGCAACATTTTAAAAGTCAACATTATTGGAACCACAAACAAAAAAATCACAATAAATTCCACCAGCAAAAACTATAAAAATATCCCATGGTCTGGATATTGAAATACAGTTGTTTTCAGAAACAACACACTTGAATATAAAAATCATCTAAAATGACAATGTTTTGGTCCTAATCTGTAGAAAATAGCCAAAAGTTTTTGAAAATCCAAAAATAAACATTCTCACAAGCATGTTTCACTGCAATAGAGTCTATCACTGAAAAACAGTCGGAACAATTTTCAGCATATTGCAGTTTTTCAGAAAAAAGCCCAATGTTGAAAATCTAAAAAATACAAAATTCTCACACGCATTGCACTGTAATAAAGTTTGTCTCGCAAACAAAAAAAATGTTTTCAGACTACTCTCCACGATTGGAATCCCACACTTCCAAAAAATGTTCTGCTCTCCTCGCCATAATCATCTCTGACCACTTGCATCCATCCTTCTTAGACATTCTGCCTTAGTGGATGAAGCATATCGAGCACTTTTCCGATATCTCCACCCTTCATTTCCAACAGTTGTGTCAGCCATCCATCCTCGTTGGTGAATCCCATCGCCAGCATGTGTGCCAAGGCTTGCTGAATCTTTGGATCTGAAATTCAAGGAGATAATAGGAGCTTTTAAAAGACTGGTCAGGTTGCGAAAACGATTAGATGTGGATTGGCATGCGAGTCTAAATGCCAACACGGCCCCATCAAGCAGACTATCCCCATCCGATATTTCGTTCGTTTTGGCCCACTTTCTTGCTGAGTGACAAAGCTGCTGTTTTGCATAATTTACACATGCCCCAGACACCTGTTGGACACCTGTCCTGTTTCGGACACCTGTTGGAACTCATATCAAATAAGTTCTGTCCTTCCAAAAAACCTCCCAAAAAATCCACAGCCGTAGTCACTTTGAATCTGCACAAATCTGCAAATGTTATTGCAAGACTGGAAAGTCGGCAAAAATGTTGGTATCCCAATTTTCATGCCTTTGCCAGCAAAATATCAGTGTCCCACTTTTCATGCCTTTGTCGTCAAACATTTTTTGTGTGGTATCGTAATTTTCATGCCTTTGTCGGCAAAAATATTAGAATCCCAATTTTCATGCTTTTGTTGGCAAAAATGTTCGTATCCCAATTTTCATGCTTTTTTCCAGCTTATGCCAAAACGATTGTTTTTTCCGCAAAAACGAATTCAGCATCACGTTCGGTTTTTCCGGCAAAACATAATTTCTTGAATTTTGCAACTGCCCATTTCCTGCTTTTGTGGTAAAGTGATTTTGGTGATCTCAGAAGGGAAAGTTGACAATGATGGTGATGGGTTGCGGAAATGATGTCAGGTGAGGCCACTTACTTTCTGTCGGGGCCCTTGGCTGCTGCTGCTGCTGTGGTGGTGTTCCCTGACCTGCTTGGTTTTCCTTTGGTCGTTCACCTGCATCAGATTTCGTTCCCATTGTGGTTGATGAAGGTACTTTGTCGTGGCTGACGTCCATTACGTCATCATCTCTCTCATCCACGTCAACTTGAACGTTAATACCTGCAAAAATGGATCACTAGATATTTGAGCACACTGGACAAAATAATCTTTTTTTTGGACAACCGTTTTTGCGTATGGCACAAGAAAAATATAAAAAATATTCACATTTCGTTTCAGACGCAACTTGCATTGGAAAAAATATCCCTTCGTTTTGGCCAACAATTTTTGCCACATTTGTTGTCAACTTGGTCCCTGAATCTGATAGGTTAGTCACACAGTCAAGATCAGTTCATTTGCCACCGATTCTTGATTTGGAAGTGTGGGAAACCTGAACCGGTGCAGCAACAAAATATTTTTGCTTCGAGAACTCAACTGTGTTGGTGGTTCTTGTCATATATTGTATGGATTGTTGCATTGTCAAAAATGCCAAAAATAGTGCTTATTCTAAAAAACAATTCACAACCCCAAAAACATCCATAAAATGTGAAAAGACGGTTGAATTGAATGCTTTTTAGTTTTTGAGCACCGGGAAGTTTTTTGCCTTTTTTTTCTTCGGGAGAATTTTCTGTTCGCCGAGGGCAACGAACATGACAAGTTCCCTTTCCCCTGCATTGGCAAATGCTTATTACACAACAGCCTTTGTTGAAAGGGGTCTACGGGAGTGCATTTTGCATTTCCTCCCCCTATCTAAAAGTCCGGTCGAAATACAAAGGAAAATAGTGGAGTGTGAGTTGACTTACCCAATGGATCCAACATGGCTGCCACATTCTGTCCGATCATCCTCAAGCACTCTGGGTCAAATCCGTATGGTCTTCGTTGATCGCCACCACAAGGTGGTGCGTCAGGCTTTTCCCTGGCACCGTCTGCTGTTGGCGTATTTGGGGCTGATGCAGATTGGCTGGCCTTTTCAGCTCCCGCTTGCGGTGGAGTGCAGCTTGCACCGCACCCGCCTGCCTGAGCCTGGGATGAAGCTCCTGCACTTCCTCCAACTCCTCCCATGATCTCATTCAGGATCTCACCGATCTGACCCAGGAAGTAGGGGAAGTATCCCTGAGAGCCTTCGCAGGTGCCTTCCTCTCGCGGGCCTTCGTTGTGACCCCTGGCGCTGTTGTGGTGGTGGTGTCTGCGTCCTCCTCTGCCGAATGAACGTGGGTCAAAGGTGAATCGGCGGCCGAGTCTCTCGAGCCTGTGAAACAACC
>JASGXE010006683.1:0-20397 GCA_030068105.1 Sinentomon sp. SZTP_YWyxl | reverse complement strand
ATTTTGGGTTTCCTGCAATGTTTTTCCTGCATTGCGCCAGCAGCGCATACCTCGTGGCTTGCACCGGTTCCCATCAGAACACTGAAGTTAAGCAACGTTGGGCCTGGATGATGCTTGGATGGGAGACCACCCTTGTACCCCAGTTTGTGCTGCTGGAAGGGGGCTTAGTGGCCAAGTCCCTCGTCTCCTTCGGATGAGACGTTAAGCAGGAGGTCCCGTGTGCAGCATCACACTGTGCACGTTAAAGAACACCTAGCTCCAAGTCCAAGATAGTGGCTTGGCAGGTTACACAACAGAGAAGCCACATCTCACAAGTCACACGTCTACTGCTCTGCAGAGCATGATTCTCTCCGGGAAAACCTGCGGGTTGGTGTGTATACGCCGTAAAACTGGTCCGAGTCGTTTCAGTTGAATGCAGAGCAGAAATGGGCTACGATTATGGGGCATAGTTCTCCTTGCGAGCCCAAGGTGTGTGCAACAAGGTAAATGGTCGGACCACCAGCCGAATGGCTATCAGTCCATATGACTCCACGATGATGAATGTTTTCGTTGTTTCGAAGGATTTTTTGCGTGGCATAAATTTCTTTTCCATTTTTTGATTGAAAAAAAAAATGCATTTTTGCTCATGTGCATGGAGAATGGACGCCCAGGAATTGTGTCTTGCACCCTGGGACGACACACGGCGGAAGGTTCTTTGGCCAGACAAGTCAGTTTTTCAATTGTCGCAAAGAAATGCGAAAATTTGTGAATCTCGCTTTGATATTCGTATTTTGAGCGCAAAAAACACCCTCTCTATAATGCCGCCCAGGCTGGAAATTGTTCTCAAAATCCCCTCATTTTAATGCGTTGCCCACCAAAGGTTGTCAAAAGGACAAAAATAAGACCAGGTACAAGGAGTTTTTCATTTTTTATCAACCACCTATTTTTTATGGCTGTCACGCGGAACAGAAATCAAATTTGACGCTAGGCATTGAGACGAAACAGTACCGTTTCTAAACACAGCAAAATTTCCGGAAATTATCACATGCCGATCTTTTAATCACCGGCTGATGATCACTAGCAGTGCTCCTTGGCTCGTTTTGGACTCGTGTGAGCAGGGCGAGCCCTGTCATCTTGTGTCTTCCACTTAGAGAACACCCTTCAACATCTTCCGAATATGTTTGAAATGAGGACGTTTTCTTCAGAATTGCCTCCAGGGTTTTTTCTTCGCTGAGTCTGAGTCTCAAGGGCTCCTGGCCAAATCTGGGACTGTTACCAAACGAATATATATCCTATAATTTCGTTCTTTCTGCGCAAGTCGAAGCATCCGATAATTTGTTCACAAAAAAACCGGCAATACACCCATTAAAAATTATTCTGCGATCATCTGTGCAACTTCCCTGAATTCGATTTTTTGTGTTCCGACTCGTTCCAGTTGACATGACGTCAACTTCCCAGGGCCAACCAAATGTTGGCTATTCTCAGCTGCTGGACAAATACGGCAGATTTGTTTATGTTTAAAATGGGCGACGCCATCGCTGTTTCTTCGAAAGTTGCATTTGTCTCTCGTGCGTCCAGTAAACAACTGTTATGTGAATGGCAGGCCCTGATCCTTGCCGCATGTGGTCTTTTTCGACCTTTCTGTCAGGGATTTCCGGCCGCTTTGGCGACGGCGTCGATCTTTCATTATTTTATGATTGTCTTCACTTTTTATGGCCATGTGTGATGCGGGTCAGAGATGGTTTTAATTGTTGTTTTCGAAACAAGTATAATTTATGACCTTTTGGGCTCATTGTAATAAGTCGTTTTCTTGCAGTGTTGATTATTCTGCACCAATTGGTTTAATTGATGTCCTGTTTTCAGGCGAGTGAGCACAAAAGACAACTCTCAACACACCCCGCGATCTTGAGCGCGGCCAGGATCCGCAGCAGTCCCGCAGGATTGTTGCCTTTGAGTTTTTTGACTCTGAAATGCGCAAAGACGTGAACTTGTTCGCAGTTGATGGCCTTTGGGATATCAGTAACAGAAGAATAGGATGTGTCTCTTTTGAGCTATTGTCCATTGTCGCCATTTGTCCATAAACTGTACCAACTTTGGGTTCAGGTCAAATGCAAAAAAATCAGATCTGCAATGCAATGCATGATACTCGTTTCTCTCACACGTCATTTCCGCGTCTTGTAAACTCCGCATGTCCTGATCTCGGAAACTTCATTTTTCCACAAAGTTGCCTTCTTTCCAACGCTCCTCGCATCCATGAAAACTTTTCTGTGTACCTATTTTCGGTGTATTTGGTCCATGCGATGCGATGCATTCTATTGAATAGCTCCAATCGAGCGTGTCTTTCTTGTCTTCGGAGCTGAAAATCTGAGCCCTTTATCGGGTATAGGATACCTATAACGTTCCTTCCACTGTTTGAATGGAAATTCAATCAGTGTTGGAAAGTTTCAATAAACTGCGGGAAGAAGAAAAAGTAAGTCTCAGAGATCTGCTTAGGCCATAGACAGATCAGAGGAATCAGTTTTCTGGATCTGCTCTCCCCTCCCTGAACAATCGAGCCATTTGTTTTTGCGTCTTTTGAGCCCTTTGATCCGTCACCATGCGTCTTTTGATCTGTCATCCCGGGCCGTTCTGCTTTTTAAAAGCGTTATCCTGCACTTTCGGTTGCTGATGGGGCGGGTTTCCTTTTTGTCGAGCATTTCCTGGGTCAGACAATGAGCTGCTCTTCTCTCTGAAAGGCTGGCTTCCGGTCCGTTTCGCTTTCATCGCCTCGCCTCGCCTGCTGGAGCTGGAAGACGATCAATCATTCACCACCGTTCGTTGTTGTCCCACCTTGAAACAAATTCCCTTTCGTTTTGGAACTTCGTTGCTTCGCTATTTTCCATCCGCAGGTCTTGTCCCATCCTTGATGCGTGTCATGCCTAACAGTAAAGTTCATACGGAAAAAGTTTTGACCTACATGCGGGTGCGATTTCAGAGGAAGGGAGATGGTGAAGTTCCGAAAACCAAGAATGAACATTTTCAATTATCTGGCCACAAAGTGTTGCGGGTTTATTTTGTCTGTCATTTTTGAGATGATGTATTCACGCCGATAATCGTAAAATCAAAAAACCAATCTCCTCTCCCGATGTGTGTGGGTTTTGGCACAATCGAAAATGGGCCCGCTCCTGTTCTCGTTTTTCCGTGAATTGAAAATTTTCATGCTGACGGTTTCGTAACTGCAAGCGATGATGCTTCCTTTGGGTTCGGTAATCTATCTTCCTCTATCTACAAACTTTCGCCGAAGAAGTTTGTTGATTTCGCTTCGCTGCCACGAATTAAATTATTATTATTATACGTATTTTCGCCAGATAAATTTTCCACACGCGCGTTGGATTGCGTACAGTTCAATAAATTTAAGAAAGGCTATATCTAAATGGCAGAGTCGTGAACGCGAAATGACAAATATTAGGTAGAGGGGGTGAACTTTCTCAGCTCTTTCCCCAAAGCTGTGAAGGAGCTGCGAAATGTACCTACATAGTTTCGGCTGTCGTCTGAAAATGCTGGCAGCTTCCACTGCTGCATTTGATGACGTGCTGTTGTTTTCTGTTGGATCTAAATTCCTTATCCATTCGCAGATAGCACATGCATTAAAATTGAGACCAGAAAGTACGGGGCCAGCAAACATGGAAAATTTAATTCAACCCGTTCGTGGTGCACTTGCTTCGGGCATTTCTGAATTCACTCTGCTGGTGCACTGGGAAACGGGCCACATGTGTCATTCCGTCCAATGATATCCTCCTGCACCCTTGTCCATATCAATGTTTTATTGCGTTCAATTTTTTCTTGAGCAGCAAGCGCTGCCATGCGAGCTCATTCTTCACCCTCATGAAATTGTGGGTGTAATTTTCAGTTCATTTTTTTATCTATTTGCATCTTCAGGTTTCAGTGGCAGACGAGAATGAATCAATAATTCAATTGTTTAAACTTGGTTCGCTTTTTCGTTTTCCTGTATCTCCTGTACTGGTACCCTAATGAATTATTACGATATCATCGTTCATTCCTAAATTTGGCAAATAGTTTCCTCTGCCGGAATATGTCTGCAAAAATCGCAAAGGTCGTTGAAAATGAGTTGAGGGATTTTATCTGGACGGAATGCGTTGGAGATCACTGCGTTCTTAATTTTTTTTTTTTTTTTTTAGATATCTCCTGCTAAATTATGAACCATTCCAATTGAATTAGAATGGCGATCCATCACTGTCATGATTCACTCGCAACCGTTTGGAAGATGTTCCATTTGAACCTGCAACTTTCTGCCATGACATGGTACCTACTTCTTTGGATTTTTCTTGACTACCATTGACATGCATCATCTCTTGTTTTCTTGTTTTCAATGAAAACAGCAAAAGATAAAACAGCAGCAGGAAAAGTTTTTTCCCATGGTCAATGCAGTACTGCAAGTGGCACACGTTGGCACAAAATTTGAAAATCGTTTTTTTTTTTAATTTGTAATTTAAAATTCCTTTTTCCAGAGCGACTCTCCGTTCGGTAAATCTGAGGCTTATATCAAATTGGAGCAGCTTGGTGAAGGATCTTATGCTACTGTCTTCAAGGGATACAGCAAGTAAGTTATGGCAGAAGGTAAAGCCGATAGAATGGCATGACAAGTTCAGTTCGTAGTGGCGTAACTTAAGAATCTTAATCCACATTCTGTTGATTCTGGTTGCCGAAATGAAGTTATTTTGTAGGAGTTATTTTCGGCAATTTGTCAAAAACTTACCTTGGTGAAGAAAGCCATGAAAGATTGTTCGAAATTTACCGGCAGACTCAACCTTTTTCGAAGTTTTGATTTTTTTCGTATTGAATTTCTTGATGGGTTTCTGCAGTTTTAGATGTTTAAAATAAAGGAAGATAAAAAAGCCAAACCCACAAACCAACAAAGGTTGATAAGGTGGGAGAATTGATAATTGGATCCCTGTGGCTGGAATTGAGAAATGACTTCAACTGAGACGATTCAAGTTTTTTTTTTTGGAAAATGACACTGAGAAGTGTTTCTGATGGGTCCTCTGAACAAAAGAGAAAAATGCATTTTATGAGATTCCAACATGAGACTGTAAACACAAATAACATCTGCTGTGCATTTTCCAGCTTGACGAACCAGGTCGTTGCACTTAAGGAGATCCGTCTGCAGGAAGAGGAAGGAGCTCCATTCACAGCAATACGTGAAGCATCACTGTTGAAACAGCTGAAGCAGGCCAACATTGTCACGCTTCACGATATTATTCACACAAAAGAAACATTGACATTCGTCTTTGAATATGTTGTAAGTTACTTTCACGAGGCTGCTCTAGCTCTGCTCTAGCTGGCAGCTGGCTGCTCTAGCGAGGCTGCTCTAGGCTGCTCTAGCATTTTCCACCAAATCACTCCATTGCGGAAATGGAATAAAGTAGATGGGGGCACATGTAAAGCTGCTTCTGGAATCTTTACACTGAGTCAGCACAGGTGGTTGATTATTCCATTGGCTTTTTCTTAGTATTCCGGGTTGTTTTCTGTTCGTAGAACTTGCTGAAGAAAAGAAACAGGAAGAGCAGAAGAGCAACTGTGAGATGCTTGGCAGTTTATGAGATTTTTATGGACCGAAAGGAGGGGACTGGAACCCTTCCTACCCTCCCATTGATCATTGACTAATGGGAGCCCAGAGAACTACTCCACACTTCGGGTAATTGTCATGATCCACATAAACAGATGTTGCTGTAATCCCAACAAGCCAGAGCAATAATCATGTTTTAACCCAAATCTAAACTAGCATTATTTTTATTGATGCAGCGAGTTGGTTTGCATAAATTCTTTCACTGTTACATTTGCATAATATTGAAGTGCTTTCAGTGATACATTGACTTCTGAATCTTTGTGTGACACAATAAAATCCTGTACACTTCCTCATTTACAAGCATCTGGAATCTTCATACTGGAATTATCAAGTATTGCGATGAATCCCACTACCACCACCACTCTTTGGGTCCACTCTTATCTCCGCATTATTTTATGTGGAATTATATTTTGAGTCCAATTTTTTGTTTTCAGCACACTGACTTGTCACAGTACCTCGAGCGTCATCCGGGAGGTCTTCATCCACGTAATGTCAAGCTCTTTTTGTTTCAATTGTTGCGTGGCATTTCATACTGTCACAAAAGGAGGGTATTGCACCGTGATGTCAAGCCACAAAACTTGCTGATCAGCGAGATCGGTGAACTCAAACTTGCCGACTTTGGTGAGAATTATTTATAGAAGATCTGATCAGATTTTTGTCCATTTTGCTGTCTGAGTTTGCTATTTTTTATAATTCATGCAAGCAAGATATGTGAACCAACCATGTCATTGTGTTTTCTGTGTCATGTGTCCAACATCCGACATTGAAAAGGCATCATGTTGGTGGGGGGAATTGCCACTAAACCTTCATAGGGTTGTCCTGAAAGTACCGAAAAGGTCTGAAATGTTTAGTTTCGTTTATCGTTCTCCGAAAAGGGCTGATTTTACAAAGATTTTCATCATTTCCAGAAAATCACCCTGGATTTCATTTTGGGGTGATCTTTGGATGACCTCGATGGTGAGTCAGAGAAGTATATTCTTTGATATAGGTGGCATTATTAAACTTATTTTTTGGCTCTGGCATTGCCTTTTCTTCTCTCTGGTGGCATTTATAATGTTAAGTTCGTTGTTCTGCAGTGATTTGAAGCTGCAGTGGTGGGTGCGGTGCGATAGTTTTGAAAATTTTCTGAATGATGACTGAAAGAATGCACTGCTATGTGCTCATTTTTCTGCATGAAAGCTATTCAACATTGTTCAGGAATGGTTTTGCAAGGCTTGAGTGCACGAATTTACCATGCTTTTCACAATCCAACATCAAATGGCATTGTGAGTTCTGTTGGCAATCTTTCCTTGCACGCGACTTCAATCTTGTCACCATCTTGGAATTCCATTTGCAGTGGTGATGTTTCATGGCACCATTTCCATTCCAGTCTCAATTTGTTCCAGTCATCCATGTTAAACACACAGTTTTATTGCTTCCGATATCATCCAAATTGGCCCAATGCCCTTCTTTCTCCATTTTGGCCCGGCTCCTTTTGCACTCACATGCTGGAGAGCAACAATTGAGTGGAAGTTGAGATTGCACAGTTGTTTGCTCCGCCCTGACTTTTGTCTGCTGAGCCTCATGAAAAATTCTCAGCAGGGCAAGATAGGCATTTTAATTTCACATCTCTTCCCAAATTTTATATCCTTGGGGCCTGTCCATTTATAATTAAAAAATGCAGTCTTTTTGGTGGACTATGAAACAGAAGGGCCTACAAGTTCCATAGGGTCGGAAACTGTCACAGGGTGTCATCCCACATGGTTCCATGGTGCTAGATTTGCTCTCAATTGCAAAAGGTGGAAGTGCCTTTGCCTTTGCGTGAAAACGTTAAGTGCCTTTGGCCATGTCGGCATTTGCTTGAAAATGAATTTGGAACCCCCATCCCAAAAACATGTGTAATGTGTACATCGAAATTGGGCCCGGGCTTGCTCTGAAAATGGCCTGAATTTTCTCCAGCAACCTTATGAATCGTGTAAAATACTGACTGAATACTGGAATACGAGGATGGAAAATCTGGCTGGCTAAGGCTTCATTGTTCCTATCCCAGGAATTCTTAAGATAGATAAATTCTCCTACAATGGAGTCTGGGCCCTGTCACCTATAAAAAACGAATAAAATAGTGCAATGGACGTCAACAGAAACTAAGATACGACTAGAATTATTTTGAAGATGTGTAATTCAGGTGTCTGTTGTGTGTGTTCACCTTTCTGGAGTTTTTATCTCTCTCTCTCCTTTTTTCTTCTCAAGGTCTTGCCCGTGCCAAATCAGTTCCGAGCCATACTTATTCCCATGAAGTTGTAACCCTCTGGTATCGGCCGCCGGACGTCCTACTCGGATGCACGGAATACTCCACATCCCTGGACATGTGGGGCATTGGTTGCATCTTTGTGGAAATGATAACCGGACTGCCGACTTTTCCTGGATACAAGGATATCTACGATCAACTTGATAAAATCTTCAAGGTCTGTTCCGTCAGTTAGGCCTGTAGATTTTGGATTTCAATGAAACCCTCTCATTATTTGCTGGTTCGCCATTGCGGAGCGACCAGGTTTTTAAAAATTCCCTGACTAAAAAAAGAATGAACAAAAAAGAACGACTTTCATGAATATCCTTCTTTTGAATTGCGCATCCAAATGTCACATCATTTTGCCAATCTCTTTTCTGTAAGCATCATAAATCTATGGAAACAAGCTCATGCCTCCAAGCTTGCAACATACATTGTAATGGGAAAATCCAGTGCAACAACTCACGACTGCCTAAAAATATGTGGTGCTTCTTTCTTAACTTGGTATGCTTCCACATGCCTGGCCATATTGTGATTTTCGCCTTCCATCAAACGAAGTGCGTTTTCACCACTTGTTTTTGCAGCTGTTTTGACATCCTTTTTGGCAAATTGTTGCCTTTCTTATAACTTCTCTGTTTTCTAAAAATTGTTGCCTTTTTTCAGGTCCTTGGCACTCCAACTGAAGACACCTGGCCTGGTGTCAGTCATTTCGTCAACTACCGTCCTCACAAGCTGTGCTACTATAAGTCACAAAAGCTGGGCTTAGTTTTTCCGAAATTATACGACATTCCCAATGCAGAGAATATTGCTTCCGGTTTGCTGCAGGTATTTGCTTGCTGGGCTTTTATTTTTTTATGTATTTCCGCTGCTGTTTTCATTGAAAAATTTATTTTGCTTTCCAGCGGTGCAGGTGGTGCGTTTTGTTTTTTCTTGAATCAAATGAAAAAAAAATTCTCTGCAATGTGTGCTTTCAAAAACGTCTGTGTATGATCATGTCCTGTCTCACAAAAAAAAAACAATGATTTTTCAGTTCAACTGCTGCACACTTGCATCCATTTTACCAATTTTTCAACTCTTGCACCTCTTTTGCCTTTGGTCGGTTCAAAGAAAACTAGCGGGAAATCTGGGACCTTGTTCCAATCAATCTGCTAAGCTTAGAGCTGCAAACATCCTGCTACCAATGTGCTAAATTTCATTTTCTTTGTTCAAATAAACCTGCTAAATTAGCAGGATGTTGGCAGGAGTTAAACAGTTTCTCAGACGTAGCGGGAAGTTAGCAGCACCTACAATCTGACGAATGTAAAAACGTTGAGGCGCCTTGAACCGCTGCTCTTTCGTTCACGAATCAAAAAGATTTCGTATGGTTCTTTTTATTTTTTCTGCACATTTTTTGTTTGGTTTTGTCCATTTTATCGCTGGAGGAGCCATTTTAATTTTTTTCTTTGAACCCACATGATTTACTGCGCATGATTACTCTTGCAAATTTTGGTTAAAAAAAACCCTTGATGAAGATTAAAGGTACAAGATTGCAGATCCAAAAATATACGCACAAAATGTGGGTACCTCAGGAAGAAAAATTCTGTTCTCGACAGCGTGTAGACGAGAGTGTTCTTGAAAGCGAGACAACAGCAACAACAAGCCCACAGATTTCTCATGCAACCTGCCAAAATCCTCATTTAAAAACTGGTTGAATATTTTCAGCTTGGTCAACCAACCAACTTCAACAATCAACTTTTGAAAATGTTTGTCACCGGGATTTGAACCCGGAAATTTTGGCAGGCTTAACGCCCCAAAACCACACGTTCCCTTGATTAATTCCGGTCAAAGGCGACTGGATTCTTCACCTTCAGGCGTCTCTTGTGAAAAATACAGGATGTTTTGAGATTTTCTATTGAAGAATTCTTTACTCCAGAGATCACCGCAAGTTGTGTTTATTTCTGGGGGTATTTTTTTAAAGTGATAGATAAATTATCACTGACAATGATGATTCTAATTTGTGTTCTGTTTTTTCCAGCTTCATCCTGATCGCCGTTATGGTGCTGACAAGGCCTTAAAGCATCGTTATTTCTGTGATCTTCCATCAGCTCTCTACAATTTACCTGATGGTAAGGAGAGAAGGCTTCATTACATATTTCTTGCACTCTGATTTTTTTTCTAGAAATACACTGATTGTCGATTCTACGAGGGGTGTTCGATATGTTCCAGGCTTTACAATGAGATCGTTATTTTTCATGCGTTTTTCTCGCCATGATACGAAATTTGATTTGTTTTAAAATTTGGGGTGGTTTCCAAGGTGATCCGATACAGATTATTAAAATAATCCAAATAAGATTTATCCACATGTGGAGGACAGAAAAGCTGAAAAATGCACCTCTCAAACGCAACAAAAGATGAGAAATTATATCTTGCTGGGGGATTGCGAAACTGACCGAACTCTGGTCCACATGTGGAGTTAAAACGTCCAAGCTGAAACTCCCAAGCCCAATCAATATGAGAAATTGGATCTTGATGTAGAATTGCGAAAAGGCCCAGTTAGTGGGCCAACCATTTTTTGTGATTCAGCAAGTCGCAGACAATTTTTTTTTTGGGGTGCGCCGTGGTTGCAGGTTTACGTTCTGCACCCTGTAAGGGAGATCGGTCGGCCGTCTGAAGACTAACCGATTCTCCCAACCAAGATAACCACAACCTTCTGTTTGTGTTGTCCTTGTTCCGTTTTTGTGCTGTCTTGTCTCGTCCCCCTCTTTTGGAGTTGCCAGCCATCGGTCAACCTGGTAGGGGTTATTTGTTGCATGCTTTGTGTCACCACAATACTCCACTTACCGCAGGCCGGCTGCGGCCATGAGTATTGCATGGCGGATCAGCAAGTCGCCGACAATTTTGAAATGTCTGTGGCTCTAGTTCATCAACTTCCAATGGATGCTTGGGATTGTGGATCAGAATGGGTTTGATCACCCGACTTGGTCAGACTTGCAAGCTCCAAAAAGCAAGCAAAACCAAGTTAAACGAGACAAGAAATTGATGTTAATATTTTGTGCCCCTATCTTTGCAAGCTTTCACGATCATCATAAATGCACCGTTCCTTGCCTGTTTCGGCTAAGTAAGTGCCCAGTACGAGAAGCAGCCATTACGGGTATAAAACAGAGCTGCAACTATATTTCCTGAGATTTTACCATCAAAGAAAAAGGAAGGATGATTATTGATTTGTTTTTACTGGAATTTCAAAGACATCTGCAGCCTCAGACAAAATTTCCACATTTTTTAAATGCCATTAGTTGGCACTAAACGACGTCTTGTTTTCTGTTTTTATTATTTTCAGAATCATCTATCTACAGCATCCCTGGTATCGAACTTGCTCTGGAGGAAAAACGATACCCCCAAGCAGTAATAAAAGCTGCCCAAGAACTGAGGAAGAAAGTATAGCAGAGGGATGAGGGGCATTTATTTTAACAATTTTATCGTTAAGCTTAAGAAATATTTGTTATGATGACAATGACTGGCCAAAGATTTGCTATTGTTGAAATCCGTTTCATTTCTTGCTAATCTTATTCAAGCTCTGTGCTCATGCATTTCGTTTGCTGATGGTGGGTAATTGTTTTGTTGTGACTCTCCTTGCAGGGGAATTGATTTCCCTCTTTGTGGGGTCAAATTTTCCCAGGCTTCTCCAAGCTCGGAAATGGTTGTTGATAGTGCATAGTTGCAGTTTGTAATGTTGATGTTTGTTTTTAACGTTGTTCTCGTTGTTTGCGTAGACCATCCAGAAATCCCATGGCCTGAGCTATTTGACTCTGCCTTATATCAGCAGCATTCAAGTCTCCAAAGGTGTAGTTCTACTGATGCCTTTTTGAACAGAAAAAATTCTAGGGCTTGACATCATAACGTCAAAAACGTTTCTGATGTGATCCTCAGCATTCTGTTTGTTTTGCTACATGGTGGGAGTTTTACTCGTGAGAAAACCAGAACGAAAAGGAAATGAATGCAATTTGTCTGAGACCGTTTTTCTGGTTTGAAAATTACATGTGGAATGGGCACCTCATCTCTTAGGTGCCTGGGTTTTATGATATGGTTTTCTGGCTTAAAAATGACAGGTGCAGCGTCAGCTTAACTGGAGGAAATGGGTGCACCCTGTCTCGGGGCATTCACTCTTTTTCATCTGTCGTTTTTTCAATCAAAACTCCCTGCTCAGTCTATTGTGGGGCTTCTGTGATGCGTTTTCCATCGCATCCTGTTGTCATCGAATTGATTCTGAACAGTGCAAGCTAAAGCCAGGAAATCCAAAATTGTTTTTGGATAAACTCTTGATCCAAATTCCTCCCCATTTGGCAAGAACGTTTAACCATATTTTGGCTTTTCACGTTAGTTTCTGGATTGATATTACAAGTATGTAGCATAATTATTATTTTTCGTGCATTGTTTTATTTTGTGGCATGGATTGCATTTTGTCATTTTTGACTTGTGTTTTTGTTATGCAATTATTGTCAGTGCGGGTTTTTTCCTTATTAAGCTGTGTAGTACGTTTTTTTCCATTATTTGCATTGCAACAAAACTTGCCATTTTTATTTCATGCATTGATGTTGAGTCCAGACAAGCTAGCATGTCTTTGGGCCAGTTTCGGAGTCAACATATAATATCTTAACTCTTGTGTTAGGCATGCATTTTCAAGGCCTGCTACTTTTTGGAAACATCCTGAGAGAGCTTCTGCAATCGTGGTATCTCTTTCAGTTCATCTGCAATGATACAGGCTCTCACAAATGAGCACTGTTTTAGTGCCTCCCGACTTTTCCTTAAAATGATTTCTGACCACCAAATTTTAATAAATTGGATTCACCATTCCAATTTGCCAATGTGGTGGCTAAGTTATCATTTGCTTCACAGTCAGATATGTTGCATCATTATGGCCCACTGCGGATACGTGTATCTTTCAAGAGATTATGGTTACATTCTACACTTGAGTGGAAGGCTGTGAAGTTGTAAACTCTAATCGATGTTGGGGAAGAATGCCCTTTCCTCTCCCAAATGATTTTCGGCCAAGGTTGAACCCAGGGTAGTTCATGGTTCATCTCATAACTTCCTCTTTGACCCATGTGGAAGAGCAGGTATGACCGAACAAAAGATTGCAGCAAGGAAAAGAGCAGTATTTCAGCTTTCTTTTGAACTAGAGTTATTGCTTGGAAGAATTTGAAATACTGTCAAATCTTTTGAACATTCTACGCAGGGGAGATCAATTATTTGCGGTGTTCATCGCATCAAAAGCTGGTTCGTGCAGAATCAGGGTTATCAATCAGAAAGGTGTGATGACTTTTCCAGTGCTTATGCATCAAGGCTCATACAGGGTAGCCCAAAAGTCTTTGGCCCAGGAAAAATGCAAATGTGCTAATTTTTAATCATATTTTGTGATCTGGGGTTGTTTCCCTATTGCATGTGCAGTTGCCCTGTTGCACGTGCAGTTCCAATGATGTGTTTACATCCGTGTGTTGGAACGGGTCAGATCACAACCCATGATGAAAACGGTAAATTTTCATTTTTGCTATGGCCAAAGACTTTTGGGCAGCCGTGAAATTACACCTCTTGTTGATCTCTGCCATGCACAATTGCTGATCTCTGCCATGCACAATTGCTCAAACCATGCAGCTTTTTGTTGTTGTTTTTTGGCATTTTTCTCGAGGAACGTGTGTAATGCACTTCAGACATTAAACTTCTTTTGCATTCATTCAAGAAAGCGCACCCACAAACTTTAGGTGTAATTTTTGCTTCATGGTCTTTCATTTTATGTTAACCATTTTATTTTTGTGCTTTTTGGTTTTCTCATCGAAATAAAGAAAAAGGTCAGTTTTTCCATTTCAGTGCCCATCTCTGAAGGCGTGGATGAGCTGATCTGCTTTTTTTTTTTTTTTTTTTCTTTGCAGTTTTTTTTTCTTTGCCCATTGGCGCAAGTGCTGGAGGTCTCAAAAATTCAAAAAGTGTAACTTGTCCCACATTCTGCAAAGTCTGTTTTTGTAGCCCCTCCTGTTTTCAGGCGCAGGAACATGTGACAAAATGTTAACGGCCACATTCACCAACGTCACTGACAATTTGGTCCAAAAAGCCAATTGGACCAATTTTTTGCGAAATCTTTTTTTCATACACGGTTCTCCTTTTCCAATGCTGGGCTGTTAGTCATTTTTGGGACTGGTCACTAATTTGAGTTTTTCTTCAAGTTTTGGCACAGGAGGTTGCTTTTTTCATCCTGGAGCATAGTGAAATACCTCAAGAATCCCTGAAAATACCTCAAAATGATAGTGTAATGAATAATGAATAAAGTATTGGTCAGAGTTGAAAACAAAAAAAAAAAAATTAAGTGTGCGTGTGCTTCAGTTTGTAGTGAAATCCAGGTGGATTGGGAATGGCTGTGGGAGGGGGGTGGTGGAGGCCATCACACTTGAATATTTTGTTTTGCTCCACTATTTCCGATTTCGCACCAAAATCTCTTTTCATCGCAAGTCACAAAAATGTGTGGTGACTTATTAGTTATTACATTCGAAGCTGCATGTGTGTGGCATTTCGGACTAAGCGGAGAGATTCCATCTTTAAAAATCTGAATGCTTGTTTTTCTTCAGTTTGGGCCCATTACGAGAGTTCATGGAAAAATTACTGATGTCATCACATATTGTGCTACATTTCTCATCACACATCAGCTACTTTGGAGCAAAAATTTGGCATGGATTTATTTCAATGCAAAATTACTGTAAAATGTAAATTTCTAATGCGAGTCACATTTTTGGTTGCTTCAATTACTGCCCGGATTTGTTTTGATGACCTGCAAAATGCAAATTTATGTCAAAAGGGACGATTGTGTCACCAGGTGGATACTGGATGGTGTTTGTTATTCATCGACATCTGGCGTGCGTTGTTTTGTACTTTTGTAAAGTTAGAGTTTCAAGATGACTCGTAGCAACGTTCTTTTTTTCCTTCTTGCTGTGAAGTTAATTTTAGACCTTTTTAATTAGTCATCAAAAAACGAAATCGTAATTTTTTGATTATTTATTCCATAGCTATTATTGTGCCATACCTGGTAGGATTAATTGATTGATTCATTGATTAATGGGTTTTTTAAATTTTGTCATCGTTCGTCGAATGTCCCCAATTCCATACGTCGTTAGTTCTGTTGTTCTGTTCTGGTTTTTCTGTCAACACTGCCAATTGGCGAAACTGGCTCTCCGTAAAACAAAAATAATTCGTTGGCTACTGTATTCAGTGTACCGGTAACCATCTCATCTTGTGAATGCTTTTACCCGCCCTTTCTGTGTGTAGACTCAGTTCAAAATTTTAGCATGAATTTTTTATATCGTCATTTGTCTTATAAGGTTTAAAGTGTTTTGCTGAACAGGTTTTGTTTTAAATTCCTTATTGTTGAATTATTTATACATCGAAGGTGGGGACAGGTTTTTTTTTTCTGAAATGGATTTTGCGTGTCGTCGGTCTGTTTGCTTGATTGCAGGTCCGCAAATTTTTATTCCCAATCCACTTCCGCGCACAGGAGTAGGCCTATCGCAACAGCCAACCCCCTCGTCTGAATTTGTGACGTCATCAATTTTGACATTTTGCCTTGCCATCGCTTTTTGCCATTTGGCATGTTTGCCACCGCTTCGCAGCTCATTCTTGGGTTGCAATAGGGTAAGGTAGGTCAGGTGAGGTTTGGTTAAGTTAGGTTTTGAAAATTGGATGTTGAAATTGGCTGGAATTCCCAACAGCTAATCAGAGACGCGCTTGCGGAAGTGGATTGGGAAAAAATATGCTGCAGGGCCAGGGATTGCGATGAGAAACAAAATGGAAACATGGGTGGAACGTCCCCTGATTTCCCCTGATTCTTCAAGAAGTCTTTGATGAGCATCGATCTGGTATCGAAATTCACAGGGGGGCATAACTTGATACAAACGTGGGACACTCCAAAAGTAATGCAAGTTGTTCCTAGATTTTCTTTGGGCACAATTTGATCAAGTACACTTGAAAAAACCACTAGAAGCATTCTTCCCTGACATCGATGCAAATTTCCACCTTTCTCATGCAACTGCTTGAAGCCCCACGTTGTTCTAAAGTGGGCTCTCTTTTGCCTCTGAATTGCATGATTTTGACAAGGGTTGGATATCGTAAAATTGCAGTCATGCCATTGTCAGTTTCATATTCAGAAAAATAAAAAACTGCACAAGGTGAACTCAGATGTGCCTGTGAATGTCTCACAAGAACCATCTTTCTCTTTTGCCGGGTGTCCTAAATATTCTGGATTTTATGTGATGTCGAATTTTCATTGAGCTCATTTTTCATGGATTTTGAGAGCCGTCTGAGCGATTCTGGTGTGGATTTTAGGAAATGGCTTTCATGCAAGGATGTTTAAAATTAAAGGAGTAGACAGAAGGATATTTTGGGCTAAATCAAGTGCAGTTGACACGTTGTCATCTGCAACTGCTTTTGTACACCATCAATATTTCGCTCGTTCATAACCTGATATTTTTGCTTGAGATCAAGGGTCATGCTTGAAACACCCTGTACCACAGGAAAATTGTTTAATTCTTCAGGCAACACTGGGAAATGAGGGCAACTGGCCACCATGTGCTGCTTCCAAAGCGACAGGACTTTGCTTTCACATCCAAGACAGGGATATGTGTCAGTGAATTGTTCCGATTGGTTTTGTCTCATTTGAAAAATCCATGATTTTCCTTCAGAGCACCCGAGACATCAAATACAGTAAGAATCATAAGACTGACAAAGGTCTTCTTTTGCTCAAACGTCTATCAAAGATCAATATACAAGGGAACGAAAAATTACTGAAATCGCACGAAGAGTTCCCGCACAATGTGCCAACTTGCATTACTTTGGAGTGACCTACGTAAAAGGCAATTTCAATCTGGGATGGAATGCTAGACATTTGTGATGTGCGTGAAGTTTGCGGCTTTTGGAATTGTGGCACCATCTGGATCCTTCCCATTCAAATTGAACCTATGGTCTTCCGCACTGACCATTAAATGAACAAGTCTTTTTTCTCTTCCCAATGGCAACAGTGCCCGTAACTTTTGGCCTTTGCCCGCAACATTTCTCAGCTGCACGTCTGGATGCTAGTGACCTGCAGAAATCAATTGACGATGCTATTGCTCGTGACTGCTCATTAGCCATTAGCCCCAGAAAAGATTGGGAACTATGGTTGCTTTCCAAGTGTTGGGGAACATTTTTTCTTTCTTTCCAAGCTTTGTTGATGGTTACAGTCACCGATATCCATTTGTTTATTTTTTTCTAGTTAAGTGATTTCCTGGTTTCTGTTCAGTTTGCTGCTTCATGTTACTTTATCTTCTTTGTTTACCACCCAGAACAACACTTGGCATCTACGTATTTGTCAACATGCTAACATTGTTGAACTTTACCATTTTAGTTGTCAGTTCTTATCTTGTCCGAGCGATGGAATTTGTTTTTTTCTCACGCAAGAATTTTCTTGCGGCGCATTCAACTTTGTGAAATGTTCTTGCATCATGTTGATGCAACGCGTCATGTTTTGGTTACTGTTGGTCTGACTGACAACTTGATGTCATGCCACGCAAAGGCTTTTACATCTCCATGGCATGGAAGTGCGATATGCAAAACTTTGAATTGGCCGAAATGCAATTTTCCGGGCAGAAGTGTACGAAACACTTCAGAAGTGCAGAAAACACTTTGCCATAGGGAACAAAATTTTTGAGGTTAAGAGCATAGCTTTTGTAGCAGTGGAAAAGCTTTTCCTGCACCAAGTCCCCGGTAGTGGCTGTTTTGATGCTTGCCTTGACGTTGAAACTCTGAGTACCATGAAAAAATATGAGAAAACTGAAAGGCAAAAGTATTTTCTCAAAACAATAAAAATTTAATTTACCATCGGCTCTTCTTACTAGCCTTTCAATTACTATTTTGTTCCACAAGTTTGCTTTTTGTTGTCATTTTTCCCTTTTTTTCAAGAATCAGTTTATCATTTACTTGAAACTAAGCTGAATCAATTATTGTTCCCGTCTTTCACACTAAGCTGTTATCATAATTTCAACACATTCAGTTTTATTTGAATGTCGGACAGTTTGTGCTCTCAAAACCATGGCTGCGCTTGGTAACTTATTTTTTTATTTGCACACCTTTTTCTAATGTTCCTTTACCGGTTTTTCTTCACCTCTTGGTTTTTTAAATGCATTTTCCATTTCATTGTCTCTTTTTTTCAGTGTACTTTCGACTTTCATATCATTTAAAACTGATTCCCAATTTTTTCCTATGTTGTTACCAGTTTACCACTTTCATATGTTACCTACCAGCCTGTCTGGACTCCTTTCCATTCATTTCAACAAGTTGTTGATGACAGCTGATGTGGAAGAATGGTTCAAATGGACTGTGCTGCTCGAACTTTTGAAAATCGCCTCATCCGAACACTCTGCCTGCCAAAAGAGTCCTTTAACATTGATCATATTATGTTCGTGCTGTGATTGGGCTAAATAGAGGCTGCTTTCCTACACTTTTTTATTTGATGACAGGCCGGTCCATTCCACTGCAAATCCAACTCTGAATCCTGCCCATTCCAAGAAGATTGGCCATTCACAGTGCGACTGTTATTGCCAATGCTAAAAGACTCTCTTCGTGGACATGGAATTTTTTAGATTCTAACGACTTAATAGTCATGTTACCACAAACACATCCAAACAAAAAATGAAAATTAACCATCAAAAAGTCGTTTTTTTCCCAAAATTGGGTTTCAAAAATGAAAAAAAAAAATTGAGTAGTTTTTTGAAACTCTTGTGTTGACATTGCAGTTTTTTTGGCTTGTTAAACGCATTGACTTTCACACCCAACTTCGTCACCCAAGCAGGGTTCCCACAGTCAGGGGAATCACAGAAAAAAGTCATGGAATTGCTAAAAAAAATATGGCGTTCAGTCAGGGAAAATCAGGGATCATCGGGAGCCTTAAAATGATCGAGAAATGAAATTTTGAGGCCAAAATGAACACCAAAATTTCAAAATTCAAAACCCGCCTTCTTGAACCTCGCTGGGGCTAATGACCCGAGACCCTGTTCGGCCTATGGCAGCTTTTGATACTTGACAGCGACACTTTATTTGGAAAGGTTGAAAAATGGATCAGCAAAGGTCTGAGAAATGGATCGCAAAAGTCGGGGAAACGAAATTCCAAAAAGTTGTGGGATCCCTGAAACAAAAGAAATTCAGATCAGTTGGGTGCTGCTTTGTGAATTGTTGGCCTTCTTAGGAATGTCGAACACTGATTCTGTTGGTCTGAAACTGAAAGACCTTTAGTCCTGTGACAGCTGAAATTTGACCTCTTTTTGCCGTTGTGAGATTGACCCTGTGAAGAAAATGTGTTGTTCGTTGTGCCCAGGGAAATTGAAGGGGCTACATGTTGGGTCTGGAACCACTACTTCATTTTTTGTTGGCGGATGGGGGAGGGGCACAGCGTACCGACCGCTGAGGCCGGAGAGATCTCCTATGCTTTTTTTAAAACCACCGGTGAAAGTTGCGGATATCCACGTTTTCGGGGGGAAGGGATCGATAATATCCTCAACTATCTCCGGTGGTTTTGAAACGAGCAACAGAGATCTCTCCGGCCTGAAAAGTAATTGTGGTAAAATGCTCTGATTAAAAGGGCAACGCTGCTTCTAATGTCACAATTTTTCATTCCCCCATTTTCCCCTTATCCCTGATTATGTCAGCAAATTCATCAGTTTTTTTTTGAGATGCACATTTTGGCATCGTTTCCTCTTGCTCTTTTTTATCTCTGAACAAGTTTTCCGTCACTTAAATTGCACCGTGCATGACACACTCCGAAAACTTAAAGCTGGCCATTTTCACCATGTTGTAACTTGCGTTAGTTCTTATTTTTTCCTAATTACGATTGCTAAACTACGATTTTCTTTTTCGATTTATTTTTTATTCCTATTTGTATTTCTGTTATTGAAGAATTAACTTATGCTTTTCTACGAATCTATTATCTATCATCATGATTATCTGCAATTGAATTCTGTTCTAATTGAAAATAGTAAAGGCTAAAATTTTATCTACGTTTTCTGCATTTAATTAATTGCCCTGCTGATTTCGTGTTAAGAATATTGTCCATAAAATCTGGAAAATGTGACACTGTGGATAGGCCACAAAATAGTAGCAATTTGTCTGGTTTTTTTTGCCTGAGATCTGGTCTCAGTTGACATATTTGCCTATTTTGTCATGGTTAATTGGGAAAGCTTGCCCGTTGAGTTCCCATGAGCCATATGGAATGCACGCGGCTTACGTCGTGGTGGAGTTCCGGGTAGTCGTGGTGGAAGTCCGGGTCGAGATGCTGATGTCGTGGAGAAAAAATCCCCTTAGTTTTTCAGAAGGGGACTGCCCATCCCAACTCACGCCACAGAGGTGCTTATGGGCTTCGGACTGCCAGAGGCGTGGTTAGCAGCACCATTTGTTTATATACCGCCACTCCAGCTAGCGTTCCCTGGGCGGTGGGCCAGCCCTTGATAGGGATTTTTTTCCACGACCAGATCTCGCCCGGCTT
>JASGXE010006682.1:0-21067 GCA_030068105.1 Sinentomon sp. SZTP_YWyxl | reverse complement strand
CACGCTCAGACTTCTAGGACTTGGACTTAGGCAAACGAAATGATGATTGTAATTCAGAGCGGTAGTTGGGAAATGCGCATTTAAATACTACTTTCCGAGAATGAATGAACGTCAGAGGGGAAGGGAAAGGTAATTTTCTCGCCATTTTTAACTCGAACTCATCCAGTTTTGTATAAATAGAAGGGGCCTCAACAGCGGCGCACGGTGCTGCTATAAAGAATTATAAATAGGCTTCGGAAAGGTGAAGTGGGGAGGTCAAGTGGAAAGGGTGCCAAGAACTTGTCACCCTTGAAGTTTTCAAGGAGCAGCTCCCAAGTGCGATTCAAGGAAAACTGAGGAGGAAAATTTCTAGGGCCATCCATGAATAGAAAGACAATTTTTTCGACTAAAATCCTTGACCCGAGAAACCCGGGATTCCGTTTGGTGAATGCCAAATAGGTTCATCTTGATCGAAAGATATTGGTATGTTTCCCAGCGGTATGTGTTTTTCCCATTTAACTGTTGCCTCCAAAAAGTTTTTTTTCTTTTTTATTCTTTTGCAGGCGGTAGAAATTAAAGTGCCAGATTTCAACAGAGCTTTCTGGACGTGTCAGGTTTTGACCTTGTTTGAAAAAGAGGATCTTCAATTTCTGCAGCATGGATTTTTCCAAGAACGGTTCAATTTTTGATGCATGAGCACATAATTCCGCCTCCTTAAACGGTTCCAATTTGCCGATCTTGATTGGTTCGCCGAATTCTGGCGGACATCTTCTGCTGCAGATTCAACGTCGATGAAACCTTCATCTCCCGTTCCCTCTGCACCTCTGTAAACTTTTTGGAACACTTTGATCATGCGGAAAAAGAAGAAATCTCTACGATGGATTCCCCCTGTCACTGTAGTCCTAGGTTTAAATCAACTTTAATTCAAGTTACGATCGTCGAATGCACCACCTCTGTAACAAAAGTTACGAATAAAATAACCTATTCGGTGTTAGGATTTGTGTCATGAAATTTTAATTTCTACGCGCAATGCTATTCGTTTTCTATCGTGTCGAAGTCAGCGTCCGTACATTGAAGTGGCTTTAAGTTTGGCTCCATCTCAGTGGACAACGGCAAGGGGCCACTGGACAAGCAAAACTCCACTCTGAATGATACGTTGCCAACGTTTCCAATTGGAGCACCTTTGGAACGCCTTTTTTAACATGGACACAGATGGAAGTGTTCTTTTCGCAACATTTCTGGAACACATAATGTGTTCTTGGAAAGCCATTGCCTGTCACAAATTTGGAACATGTGCGATTTGAAGCTCACGGAGTATACTTACCTTTTTTAACATGGACGGGACGGAGTGACCTTATCGGTAATTTCTGGAACACGTAATGTGTGTTCTTGGGACGCTATTTTCCCGTTACATATTCAGAACGCACCCCCTGTTTTGTGCATATGGAATGTTCTAAATTACACATGTATTGAATATTTATGACAGCAAAATAGCGTTCCAAGAACACGTTACGTGTTCCAAAATTGCTGCGAAAAGAACACTTCCATCTAAGTTTTTAAAAAAAAGTAAAGAATGCTCTAAATCGCCAATGTGTTCCAAATTTGTCCAGAACAATATCGTCAGAGAACACATATACATTCCAAAAATGCTCCGAAAGGAATACTTTCCATCTATGACCGCATTAAAAAAAGGTTTTCCAATCTGAAACCTCTCATTAAAAGAGTTCTGATATCCTTTTTTTATATTTGATAAACTACTTTTTGGGGCACTCACCACACGCTCGAGTCACTGCGATGAGAATGTGGGACACCTTGTACTGTTTTTTGCACTTCAAAGTTTCCCAGACCGCTGATGCAATGCCCAGATTCCTCCAATTCGCTAAAAAAAACGCGTCAAATCAACGCGAAACAGTTGCCCCTTAGAGACAAACTGCTATGCAATTTACATTATACGTTTCAATGCGGATTGCATAAGCTGAATTAAAATAAGGGGTAAAATACATGCATGTCTGTGAAATTTTGTGGTTGGCGCGAATGAAATTTTGTCCGCGGATGTTGGATGTTTTGAAAATGTTTTCTTGACTCGCTAAAGAAATCGTATCTTGTGCTATTTGATGGGAATCGATAACACTTTCCAAAAACACCCGCGGGGGAATTTCATCCGGGGCAGTTCTCTCCGTCGTCATTTGCGGTATGAATCTCCCAACCGCTGTGGCAGGTTCACATTTGGCAACATGCTTGGGTCAACAATGTTTTTGGCAGCAATGGTTGACAGCAAAAAGGCATCAAATGAAGCTGAAATTAATTGTGAATTTTTATCGAAATTGGGTATTGGTTACGGATGTTAAAGCTTTTCAACTCGCGCAGAGAAACTTTGATTTCTATGCGGCGACAAGTCCTCAATCGTGTTTTTGCCTAGCAGACTCGCACTGTTGTAGCAATTCCTTTTTTCACCGCAGCATTCTTGAGGCATGCAAAGCCATCTTACATTTTGCGCTTCCGTTTGGAGTGGGGAATTGCTCCTCATTCCACTTGAAGATATGAGCTAAGAATGCTCCCAAGTATGCTCAGAGTGAATTCAGAATTCTTTCAACAATGAAAACTCGGTCGAAAACTTCATTCTCGGAATAGAAATTAAAGTTTTTCTGTGTATTTAAATGGAAGAGTGTGAAGCATTCTCAGCTCATATCTTCAAGTGGAATGAGCTGTACTTACTCAGTTGACGTTGTGTATGAGACAATCACGGCCGTATGTTTCTTTTGATCTAGGCTACATCTTCGTGTGAACAGTGTTGACCGGTGCGTAGCCGACAAATTTCTTGGGGGTTCTTTCAAAAAGCTGTATACAGCCGCTCAAAGCTAAATGTAGGAAAGTAAAAGCAAAATAAATATGGCAGACCAGCGGCCGCGTTACCGTTACTGCCAGAGGCAGCCGCATCTCATTTATAAACTTTCATCATTTTTATGTCGGCCAATAAAAACGGCCCCGGATGCATAATATGCAATGAAAGGAAACAGGCGGATTTAAGTTCATTAAATTATGAAACATAAAAACAACTGCTATAACGCAGGGCAAACAAAACTAGTTAAAATATTTGATTTCGACGGGAGAGTGGTTCTCTTTCCGTGGCAAACAACATTGGAAAGTGGAATATGCTTGCAGGGCATGGGATCCGCATGCATTTCTGATTAGCAACATATTCACCCGCGCAGTCCCGCTGTGCAATTAAGCCAAAACCAATTTTAGTGGAATATCTCATTCGCACTGGTGCAGTACAGGGTGTCCGGTGCTGTGGAGGACACATTTCCGGCGTCTGAGTTGTAGAACTTAGCAATAAAAAGGCATGTAGGGGACAAAGATCTTGAATGCGTGCATACATTCATGAAATGTAGTTTACTTCTTCAAATTTAGGCCCTCTAATTGCAGGTCATAGATAACTCAGGGTCTGTGGGGTTTTTGTTTTGTGCTGACTCAATGAGATTTGGCCTTCTCATATTCCGAAACATTTGGCCATATACTTATTTCCCATTGCAACTCTCCCTCAGGTTCAACTCAATAGAGCCAATTCAACAGACAGATGCATCTTTCAATGCAACAATGGAAAAGGAACAAGCATTGTGCATAGAAATGAAATTTTCGCAAAACAAATCTGTCCGTTTGTTGAATTGGATATTGAGTTTAACCTGCGGGTGAGTTACAATGGGGAACGTTCGGCTGTGCAACAATTATGCCCAGTTTTTCCAACGCAGATCAAAGTGGAGATCATCTGAGATCAACTGATCTCGGATCAGATCCAAATAACCCCAAATTCGACTTGATCCGAGATCAATGACTCCTGATCTCTGACCAGACTATGATCCGCGTTGGAAGAACTGGGCTCCAGTTTTGCAAAAACTCATCCGCAGAAATAAAAGTTTTCGCTTTTTGAACTTTATTGATGGTGAAAAGCGAGGATTATGGCAGAACCCCGGGGTCCAGTGGGCAAAGTACCTTAGGGGGTCTCAAAGACAATGTCCCCCAAAGCCTGACAAATCCCCAGAGTTGGAGGATATTCTCAGTTCGTTATAGGCGCAAAAAATGCGGTTTCTTTAGAGGGGATGTTTGAGTGATGCAGTTGAAAGGGGCTGATTGGAAGGGAGCTGTGTGAAGCGGCTGCATGAAGGGATGTTTGAGGGGCTGTTTGAGGGGGCTGTTTGAGGGGGCTGTTTGAGAGGGCTGTTTGAGGGGGCTGTTTGAGGGGCTGTTTGAGGGGGCTGTTTGAGGGGGCTGTTTGATGGGGCTGTTTGAGGAGTATGTGTGAAGGGGCTGCTATTGGGGACTGTTTTGGGACTGTTTGAGGGGGCTCTTGGAGGGGAGCTGTTGAGGGGGGGCTGTTGACCCACGAAAATGACCACGTACACTGTGGGAAAGAAAAAGAAAGGAAGAGAAAAGTGTAAAATGTGAAAGCGAATAGACAAAAAGTTTTAATTTCATCTTTTTCTAATTACAAATTCACAAATAAAATGATCAATATGATCAAGCAGGTGAGGTGATTGCCTAGCAATCGAAGCCGGTCGATCTGACGCAGATCGCAAACATTTCCGCTAGAGGCGCTGCTAAACACGCTGCCCGTTGACCCAGGGTCACGTCCTGAAGGTGACGTTGAACGCGGCTAAGTGCACTGGTTCCACCGTCAGCGCGCTCAGGTCAGACGAGTCCAACTCGCCCAGCACTTTCAGTCCGGTCAAACTGATCTTGGACAGGGTGTCCAGTGGGTAACCCTGGAAGGCTGTTCCCTTATGGAGACTGTTCTTGAGGTCAGAGTTGAAGGAGCACACCGGCATCTTGGTTGAGGTCACCGTGCAACTGACACCCTGCCGCTGGAGGACGAGGAGTGAAGATTTGGAGGGAAGGTGGTACTCCCTCCTCTCTGGGAGAGTCCTCAAGTTCAGCAGGTGGAAATCGCAGGGCAGTGACCTTGTTAATAGGGTCAACTGGTCCGCTACCATTGAATTGAGGTTGCTATTTTGGACTATGAACACTTGCGATGGGTAGTTCAGTTGAAGGAAGAGATGGTTCGCGAGGAGAGTGTTCCGCGGTGGATCCTCCACTGACCCGGGTTCGACCTCGATCAAAGGTATGTTGTTCGTCTTCGGAGCCGTGACCCCAGCGTTGGCAGTCTCCTCTTCCAGGAGGAGCCAGTACTTGGACAGCGTGCGCTTGTTGTCCACGATGCCCTCTCCCATCCCCCTGGCGTCATCGTACAACGTGCGTCTGTCCAGCATCACCTCCAACCAACCCAACTGCCAGGAGGTCGACCCGTGGGATCTGTCCACAAGAAGGGTGAGTCGTCTCTCCGAGTCCCTGATGAAGGCGGAGGTTGTCACCGGGTAATAGTTACCCTCAACCCCCACCCTCTCGACCTTCACACGCCGAAGCATCTGAAGACCGTTCTGGTCCGTGAAGAACTCTGGTATGCCGGTCTTGAACCTGTCATCTGATCTATCCTGGGAGTCAGCGTTGTTGATGTCCGTCGTGAAGCGCATGAACACTTCGGTCTCCCTGTACTTTGGCGCATCTCCAAAGTCGAGGTAGTTCAGGAGCTCCACTGCCTCCCCTAGATAACCCTCAACGTGGTAGAGCTTGGCGTTGTGGACCAGGAGTTGGCCATAGCTGACCACAATCTCAGAGCAGACCGGTCCACTAACAATGAAAACGTTCTGTGTGCCGTCTTCCAAGATCTCTTTCTCCAGGCTTGGGGCGCTTGGGTCAGGCATGAAGAGGTATGCCCCACTGTGAAACTGGGCCGACTGGTAGGCAGCGAACTGGATGCCCACCTGCGACATGCGACCGGTGCTTTTCCGGGTGACGGTCTTCAGGAACCCCGTGTGACCGTCGAACAGGAGGCGGAGATGAACGTTCTCTAGCTGAATGTCGCCAGCCTGCATTGGTCGAACATCGAACGGGTTGCCGTGGTCACCACGCTGCCAGTTGTCTGATTGGTGGGATTCCTGATGCCCCCGCCCAGTCTTGTTTACGATTGGGCGCTGCTCCTCAGGCGCGCAGTCAGCGCAGTATACCACAGTCACCTCGGACACAGGTCGCTTCTCCTGCCCGTTGGACACACTCTCGAGGTAGAAACTGGCAAAGGAAAGCTGGTCAACATTCGCAACGAACAACACCTCATACTGGTCCTTGCGTATCCTGGGCTTGTTTCCCAGCACCATCTCGAACACGGGATTGATCTGTGACCGGACAATCTTCCCCATGTGGTCCTTCACCACGACATCCTGCTGGGTTACAAGCCTGACCACCTCCTTCCGTTTCTGTCCACTCGGGTTGAACAGTACAATCTTCTGTGGAGGTTTTCCGTTGGCGACATTCAAGGGGACTTTCTTGGGGATCTGGTCGTAGGCATCCCGGTCCTCGTCGGGAACAAGGATCTGCAGATAATTAACCTGATCACCCTGTTGGTTAAGGCTGCCCAACTGCTCTTTGTTCACCATGGTCACGTCGTCCTTCTCCTGGCTTATCTCGTTGCCGATAGCATTCAAAGTTTCTCCCTGCTTTATCAGCAACAGAGTTTCGGCTGCTCGGCACTGGACAGCGATTGCTTCCTGGAGAGCTTCGTAGAGCTTGACGCCATAATCGTGCATGACCACAGACTTCGACGTCCCTGTGGTGGCGTCGTGGTGCTGGAACAAAGCCAGCGCCTGCCGGGTCCTGATAAGCTTCTCGTAATCCCTGTCCAGCAGTGGGAGGGTACCGTTGAGTGCCACCAAGCCCTGGACGTCCCGCGCAGATGGCACGCCGACCAGTGCATCCAGCTTGGCTTGTAGCGTCCTTGTCTTCGCCAGGGCCAACGTGAACAGTATCTCGGCGGTCCTCAGGTGCGATTCAAGCTCCCTGCTCAGTCGCTTGAGGAAGGGTCGAGTGGTGAAGTAGCCGCTCCAGTAGGCGGGTCGACCTTCGGAGAATATGTCGCTGTAGACGAAGAAATCGCCACGGATGGAAGGGAACTGACCAATCCTTTCGCGGATAGCCTGTAACAGAGAATGATAATAATCATGTCACGATAGAAAATACATCATTTGTTGTTAAAATACAGGGTAGCCCAAAAGTCCCTGGCAATAGGAAAAACGCAAATTTGTCGTTTTTGTCATATTTTGTGATCTGAAACTTTTTCTGGCTCTGACATCGTATGTCAAGGCTTTGTTGGGAAATTTTAGCACCATAGCACCGAATAAAGTGGTGTCATCCGTGGTGGGAGTTAGAAAAAGTCACAAATCACAAAATTTGATAAAAACAGTTAATTTTATTTTTTTTTATATGGGCAAACAGTTTGGGCATCCCTGAATATGCGTATGTTGTTCCGATTAGTCTTGTCAACCGTGGTTGGAGCAAGAACGAGTTTTAGATCGCAAGATTTGATAAAAACATCAAATTTACATTTTTCCTATGGCCAAAGACTTTTGGGCTTCCCTGTATATTTAAAATACATTACAAATACATCATAAAAAATATACAATGTGACGATATTTGCTTCGAACTAAAGGAGAACGTTCCAAAAGTCACACCCAATGAATATTATTGACAATCCTCAAGAGCGCGCTCGAAATGCTGCCAAACCCGCTGTCAAGGTTACAACTTGGTCGCAAACTTTCACAAAGAAATTGGTAGGAAGCTTTCACAGTGAAATTGGTGGCAAGCTTTCACAAAGAAATTGAGAGATGCTTTCACTTGAAAATTGGTCATGGCATTCACGAAGAAATTAGTGGGAAGTATCTAATCAGAAAGATATCGGTGAGAAGCTTTCATTCGGAAATTGGTTGAAATCAACCGCAAAGAAATTGGTGAGAAACTCTCTCGAAGAAATTTTGTGAAATTATCACCAAGAAATTGGTGGGAAGTACCTAATCACAAAGATATTGGTGAGAAGCTTTCATTCGGAAATTAGTGTATAAATCTACCACAAAGGAATTGGTGAGAAACTTTCCCGAAGAAATTTATGTGAAATTATCACCAAGAAATTGGTGGGAAGCTTTCGCAAATAAATTGGTGAGAAGCTTTCTGGGAAGAATTTGGTCCGAAGCTTTCAGAAATTGATAAGGAGCTTTTGGCGAAAGGGAAGTGTGGGCTTTCATAAAGGATCAACTCAATGAAAGGAAATGAAGTGGTTTTTGTACAGACTGCCCCTGAAAAATTTGATTATCATGCAACACACATCACAACGGTGGGAGTTTTGATTTGTGATTTCCATATTCAACAGGGGCAAATATTTCACTTGCGTTTCAATTGTTCAAATCCTTTCCAAAATTCTTCGTATATCGGAGTTCAGTATTAAATCAGGCAACATACGCAGCAAAGCATCATGACATTCGTGTAAGGCGTGAAATTGTATGAAACGCTGTTGAAATACGATGGTCCCATCATAAGGAAGACCTTCAAAATTTCTCCCATTTGGACTCTTCGATGACTCTGTATTTGCGTTTGAATTTGTATCTACGGAGCTTATCAAAATTCCTCGAACATAGGCGATATTTTAAAGTACTGGTTAACACAGGGGCCATCTAATTTCAGCAGGCCTTGGTGCAACTTCACGTCTCACACGAGTGTCATGATGTTTTGCGGTGCATGCTGCCATTGATTCTAAATGGCGCCTGAGTTAATAATGAACTCCTATGTTCGAAGACTTTTGATAAGCGGTGTAAATTGCAAGCTGAAATAATTTCAGATGGCCAAATATGAAATTCAAACTGTCACATGGTGGCACAATATTATCGCAGGGCGCAATTTGCCTTCACAGCTCAGCTTGAGAATTTCGGCTTACGCGCCGGTTGGAGCCAATATCCAAGTAAAATAAAATACTTGCACGGGCTCTGTTCGAGTCGCGAGTGACGAAGAAATGCAGTTGATATGGTAATGGAGTTCTCAACACCATCAAAACCAACAACAGACATATCCAATTTTCGAGGGTGTTGGAAGATTGGTATAGCGAAGGTTATCGATGGGGGCCGATCCATCAAAATCGGGCATGCCAAATTGTGCTATTTTCCATTTGAAACACATATACTCAATATTCCAACTAAACACATGGTGTGCGTAAACATTCGCACATCACAACATGAGCTTCACTCCAGAGTCCAGGCCATGGGATAAAAAAAATCTGTGCAGAAAAATGGCACACGTCTGGCTCGACGTTTTCTCTGGAACGTTCTTTTTCCATCACCAGAAACATTTCCAGAAATGGTCCACGAATATTCTCAATAGACTTTTCCGCTTGGGACACCTTTTTCAGATGGAAAATTCTTTTGCAAAATTTTTTGAACACGTGATGTGTTCTGGAACATCATTTTCCTGTCACAAATTTGGAACACATAAGCGACTCTTGGAACAAATGGAATGTTCCAAATCGCTAATGTGTTTCAAATTTGTGACAGGAAAATGGTGTTCCACGCACCCACTTCGTGTTCCAACAATGTTCCGAAAAGAGCACTTCTATGCGTTTAAAGAGTTCTTCCAAATGTGTTCCAAAGGTGTTCCAAAAGGAACACCTTTGGAACCACTAAATCGCAGGAAACCTGCGATTTAGGGTGCAGGACACATTTCAAGCAACGAAAAGTCAGGGACAAACTATAAATTCTGCAGTTTGCTCAAGTTTCACGCGTTTGATGAATGCCATGTGTTTTCCGATGAATTGCGTTCTTTGGTGCGCTGAGTTTATTGTATTCCTGATGCCTATCTGAAATCGGATTGGCGGTAAGTGTTTTTGTTATAGCTGGGTGACGACGTTTATTGCGAGAAGTCCATTTCTTGTGGAGTTCATAACGTGGTCCTACATTTTCGGGTCAACCTGTACTTGACCCTATACCGAAAGTGCCGTTTTGCATTTTACACGCATTCTTAGAAGCTCGAGGTGACTTGGCGTGCGCGGTATGAAATTTCGAAATCCATCAAAGTCTGCACTTTTTCTCCGTTCAAGTTTCAGCTCATCAAAATGGAAGCATAGATTGCAAAAAAGACGCATTGTTTTTTTTGCCTCGGATGTGGAGTACTGACGGATATTACATCACCCAATAGGTAGATATGTTATCCGGGTGCGCGGAAGAACGTCCAATTTTCGGATCGTCTCAAAATTCCGCGGAAAGTAGCTCCCGACGAAAATCAACTTTTGGACCGGATAGGTTGAGGTTTGGTTAGGATAGGTTAGGATAGGTAAGGATAGGATAGGTTAGGTCAGATTAGGTGGGTTAATTTTGGGAAGCGCATCAATTCGGGCCTCACCACATTTTTTTAGACCTTCCGAAAATTAGACGTTATTCGCGGCAACCCATGTTTTCCCACCGAACTGTGGCGTCCAAGATTTATTTAAGGATGTAGAAATAAAAGTGCCCAGTGGCAGGAAAGCTTGATGGAAACATCACATTGCAATCTCGCATGAAGTGAAGCTTTTTTGCCAAAGTTTCAACAATTGCCACACTGTGAATGGGAGATATTTCAGCCAAAACTAAGTAATTTTGTCAATACATACGCACGCTGCGTGCACGCTCACTTTCAAGCAAAATCCAACCAAGCCATATTCTTTCTGAGGGGTGTCTCATTGGACGCATGATCATGCAACAATGCCTTTTTCAAATAATGCAACAATGCCTTTTTCAGAAATGCACAATGCCTTTTTCAAATAATGCAACAATGCAATTTTTTCCGAAATGCAACAACGTCTTTTTCAATTCTGCAAAAATAGCTTTTTCAATTCTGCAACAACGCCTTTTTCCAATGATGCAACAATCCCTTTTTAATTTGCAACAATGCCTTTCTCAATTCTGCAAAAATGCCTTTTTCAAAAATGCAAAAGCATTTTCAATTCATCAACATTGCATTTTTCAACAATGCAACAATGCAACAATGCCATTTTGTCATGACATTTTGTCCTTTTCCAATTTGCAACAATGCTTTTTTCGATGATGCAACAATGCCATTTTTCACCAATGTAACTTTGTCTTTTTCAATTTGCAACAATGCGTTTTTCAATTATGCAACAATGCCTTTTTAAATTCTGCAACAATGCCTTTTGCCATGCGTTTTTCAATTATGCAAAATGCCTTTTAAATTTGCAAGAATTCCTTTTTCATTTCTGAGGCGCAACAATGTTTTTAATGGAAATCATGCGGAATATAAATTAAAGTTTTTTATCGTCATCAATGAGACCACAGCAAAGTGATTGCGCAGAAAAGCGTATAATTCCCTTCGAGAATGCGCGCCTGGGTGGTGACGGTTTAACTGAGGAACTTGTGTTGTTGATTTAAATTTTATCATTGTCCGTATGGGGGAATAGAAACAAAAGTTTTCCGGCAACGGTGAAAAACTCCAAGTTGTGTGTGCATAAAAACGTGGACGAGGTTTTATTCGAACAGGCCGTATGCAAACTCAACACTTTGGAGGTACTTTCCAGAAGGCGATGTCGTTGCGTCATGAATTGTGTCCCAACAGTGAATTGGGAGGTATGGTGAAAAGTGGCGAGGGTCGTAGTTCAAACTTTCGCCACCGCATTTTTGAAACAGTGTAGTGGCGCTGTCTTCTTTCGCGATGATGCATCGAACCCATCCTATTGATGACAGATCGCAATAGTATGCTTTCCCAATACACACGGCTGTATTCCCCATTGCAACTTGCCCTTCTAGTTCAACTCAACATAGCCAATTTAATGGATGGACTTGTGCAAGACCACCTGCATAACGAAAGGCCTGATTCTTTTTCATTTTTTCCATTGTTGCCGCGGAAGAAAAAGAAAATGATTCGGAAATCGCTACCAGAGGCGCTCTTCTGGAACCAAAGAAGTGGCTTAAGGAAATGCCAAAAGCATTGTTGTGAAGCTCCAGTTGTGTGCTGACTGAAAAATTTGAATTCGTCAGTCGTAGAAATTAAATTATTGCTGCGTGAAAACAACATGGGCTTGGTCCCAGAAGAGTGCCTCTGGTGGCGATTTTCCGAATCATTTTTGCTTCACGGCAACAATGGAAAAAATGAAAAAGAATCAGGTCTTTGGTATCTAGTGTGGTCTTGACTTGTGTCATGAAAAATTTAATTTCTATGCATAACGCTTATTCCTTTTCCATTGTTGCATTGAAAGATGCATCCATCTGTTGAAATGTCTGTTGAGATCAACCTGAGGGTGAGTTGCAATGGGGAACACGACCGAAAAAACGGTCGTATGCACCAAAGCCACTGACCCCAACCCCAATTTATGCAGAGAATTCTGTAGGAAAATTTGATTTCTATGCACAACAGTATTCCTATTCCATCGTTGAGAAAGGTGCATCTGAACATAGAATTGACTTTTTTCGAGCATAGGGAGGGTTAGGGTTAGTGGCTTTGGTACATACGACCCCAACCCACCTTGACCCCAACATACGACCCCAAACCAACCTTGAAATAGTCCCTGACGGTTCCAAACACAATCTGAGCATTGTTGAACGCCTGTGTCCTGTTGTTGATGTAATCGAAGAGCAGCTTGTAATTGTCGTATTGCTGTCGCCACTCCAGCTGTTTGTTGAATCGAAAGTCGTCGCCGAGGGGAACCAGGGCGACGTTGTGTCGAAAGAGGGATGCCTGTCTCTCGTACTGTTCCAGGAGCAACTCTGCCCTCTCCTTGATGTTTCGGCTGTCGACGCCAATCACACGAAGGGAGTTCTCGGAGAATTCGCCTGGGATCTTCCGGAAGTCGAAGCTTAGACACACCTGCAAGTCAGCAATAAATTTAGGGGAAGTTAAGCAATTGTAATTCTCACGTTTGGTACACGCCAAATCCGCAGTTTACGCTTGGAAAACCTCTTTTAAATACAGTCTTGCGGGTGGAAGTGTTTGCCGAGGAATCTTTACTTTAGGAAAAGTTCCCTGATTATTTTCAAGTTTGGCACACTCTAAATTCGAAGTTTCCGCTTGTAACACCTCTTTTCAACACGGACTTGTAGGTGGAAGTGTTTCTTGAGGAACATTTGGAACACGAGGTGTGGTTTCCGGAAAACTGTTTCCTGTCACAGTTGAACAATTATGTTCTAGTTTGTTACACTCTAAATTCGAAGTTTCTGCTTGGAACACCTCCTTTAAACACAAGGTAAGGGCAGGTGCAGGTGTTCCATTCGGAACATCGGAACATGGGGAGTTATTTCAGAACACCTGTGTGTTGTCAAAGATCTGGATCAATCAATAAACGACTTCGAACAAACAAAAAATATAAGAAATTCCCCCTTTCAATTTTTGAAAACATTTTCCCATTCCAATTTCAAAAATATTCTCCCCAATCATTTTCAAAAAAATATTTTCCCTTTTAATTTTCAAAATAGGTAATAAATTTTAAAAATATTCCCCTTTTCAAAAAAGACATTTTCCCCTTTCTTTTTTCTCGCTTTCATTTTGGAAAATAATTTCCACTTTTCAATTTTAAAAAACATTTTCCTCTTTTAATTTTAAAATATTTTCCGGAATCGTTTAAAAAAATATTTTCCTCTTTTAAGTTTTAAAAATATCCCCTTTTCAACTTTAAAAATATTTTTCCCAATCAATTAAAAAAAAAACATTTCCTATTTCATTTTTCATCTATTTCAATGAGACAAAATATTTTTTCCTTTTCAATTTTAGAAATATTCTTTGCAATTTTAAAAAATATTCTCCTTTTTCAATTCCATTGCAAATGATCTGTAATTCGGGCGTTGGATAATTCATCAGTATACATAGTTCTTCCGAGAACTGCGCTTCTCTCTCTCACGTACATACCTGTGGGTGGGGTCCGCAGGAATGCTTGATGGAGTAGATATCAAACGGTTGATTGTGAGTCAACGACTGATACTGATTGGAAGAGTCAAACGGCTGTTGCCAGAGGAAGTCTCCTATCTGCTTCTCAGCCAGCCACTGCTTCCAGGCGTAATGGACACGCTGGACGACACTTCCGTTGATGCCTGACGATGTGAGGAGGTAGGGGATGGTTGAGCCATGGCCGAAGGTGTCGATAGCCCAACCGGTGTCTGGGACGACGTCCAGATTTGCCTTTAGCCACTGATGCCCTGAAAATAAACAGAAACAAGCTCAGCAGGATTGACAGTGACAAAATATGCGTATAGGTACAATGCCGGGAAAATTAATGGAACCACACATGCAATTTAAATGCTGTTTCGGTAGTCAATGATGTATTTGATTCCTCGACGAAAATTTAGCACCAAAGTTTTTCCTTTGTAGTCCAACTACAAAGGGAGTCCAACTACAAACTTTCCTTGAGCTGGGGCTTCCTACTCTTTCTCAAAGAAGAAAGGAAAGACGGCTTTTCACATTAAAAAAGTCCTCAAAGGTTCTTCTCATGTCTCTTCCTGATGAAATACGAGCCAGCACTTTCTCTGGTAGTAGGTCGCATGCCTTCAATATACAATACCGATAATAAAGTGCAATGCTCATTACAATTCCTTTTTTCCGCGAACACTTCGGGAATGGAATTCCCTCCCCAAGGATTCACATGTCCTTGCAAACTTTGCAAATCATGCTTGAACATATTTTCAATTTCATTTCCTCATTTGAATTGATCTTTTTGTTTCATCATCTTAAGTCGTTTGGACAAGGTGTGGGTAAATTCCATTTTTTCTTGATTTCATAGCCTGTATCCCGTGTTTTGTTCTCCACGTTATCTTTACAAATGTTACCCTGAAAATGAGGTTTTTTTGTTGTTCATGTGTTAATGTTCATTGTCTTACTGAAACTGATATTTGCATTTATATAGCAAATCTGAATAAAATACATACATATACATACATACATATAACTAAATGAAGAAGAAAAAAATCGAAAGTGTTTTTTCTAAAATATATGCAATAAAATTCTTAAAACAAAACTTGTGAAACAGATGTCACAACATGTTGATGAAACACGACACATTTTCCTTTGTGAAAAAAGGAAGCAAGTAAAGGAAAGTTTCGGAGGCAACACCATTTCTGCCATTTAATTTACGTTAGTGGCTCTATTAATTTTCCGATGCTGTAGACTCTAAACCTGAGGTTTCGGTATGGAACACCGTCGGAGCACCATTTTAACGTGGTCTGAAGATGGGGGCGTTCTTTTCGGAAAAACCTTTGTGTTCTTGGAACACCATTTTCCTGTCACAAATTTGGAACACACAAGCGATTTGGAACACTCCACGTGCTCCAAATCGCTCATGTGTTCCAAATTTGTGTCAGGGATATGGTGTTCCAAGAACACGTCAGGTGTTCCGAAAGGTGTTCCGAAAGGAACAGCCCCATCTCAGACCACGTTAAAAATGGTGCTCTGAAGGTGTTCCATACCGAAACCTCAGGTTTAGAGTGTACCTAACAGCAAAGGACACAAAAAAATCACAGATGGGTTTGGTACGATCCTCTTGGGATAGAATTTTGGATAATTTAGAGCGATAGAAAAGAGATTGGTTTTGTTGACTTCCAACGAAGAATCCTTTACGAGCAATGAGATATTGGTTGGGAATCGCGACTCCCTGGGTTTGGAATTTGTTAAAGAAACAATCATTTAGAAATATTTGTTGTTTTTCCTCAGATTTGTTAATTTGTTGCAGGTACTCTTCTTATCAAACGTCTTCGAACATAGGAGTTCATTAATACCTCAGGCGCCATTTATAATAAATGGCAGCATGCGCCGCAAAACATCATAACACTCGTGTGAGGCGTTTAGTTGCAGCAATCCCTGTTGAAATTAGATGGCCCCTGAAAAACCAACACTCAAATTTCTCCTATATGTTCAGGGCTTTTGATAGACATCGTTACTGTGAGGATACCGTGGGGGCAGTGAAATAGACTGATATCAGGGGTGTAGGTACCATGTGCGACAGTGGAAAGGTTGCCGATGGCAATACATTTTGGATGGATCTCCTTGAGACGGCTGACGAGCCCCACCGAAAATCATTGCCGACTGTAACCTTCCTGCTGCCGCTCACGGTATAATTACAAGGGTGTTCGAATCATGGGTAAGAACTTCTTTTGGGTTAGCAATATGTGACAAATACAATGAAAAAAATATCTGCTCTTAGTACCGGTTGAAACTGAGCGGAAAAATAGAAAATTTTAATTTCTGTCGCGAGATAATTGAAACGTTTCTGAGAATTGTCGCGAAAGCAAAGTTTGTGTCAGATTTTTTTGATTTCGTAAATCTAGCTGGAACACCCATTTTTTGTTTTTACCGAAACGCGCAACAAAAAAAAAACAGAAAAAAACACTTTTTTGAAGAATGCACAAAACACTTAATTCCACAAATTCCGTAGTGTCAAAACGAAAGACAAAAGAATTCTGAAATCCAGTTCAGAAATTTACATAGACGCACTTGAACCACTAATCAGCGATCTGTCCGATCAAGAGGTCCTACAGTGCGGCCATTCTCTTATCTTGTCATGCAGTTAAGTCGTTCTTCCAAACGATTGGTTTCCCATGCCAACCACACGGTGACTGACACTGTAAATGCCAGCAATATTTCTGAACACCATGATAAATGTCATCCACATATGGCGACTATCATCGTAAATGCCAACCATGATTTTTGTCATGATAAATGACAACCATAAACGCAATCGTAAATGCCAATCATGATTTTTGTTATGGCAAATGCCAACCATGATTTTTGTCATGGCAAATGCCAACCATGATTTTTGCCATGGAAAATGCCAACCATGATTTTTGTCATGGCAAATGCCAATCATGATTTTTGTCATGGCAAATGCCAACCATGATTTTTGTCATGGGCAAATGCCAACCATGATTTTTGTCATGGCAAATGCCAATCGTGATTTTTGCCATGGAAAATGCCAACCATGATTTTTGTCATTGCAAATTCCAATCATGATTTTTGTCATGGCAAATGCCAACCATGATTTTTGACGTGGCAAATGCCAACCATGATTTTTGTCATGGCAAATGCCAACCATGATTTTGCCATGGAAAATGCCAACCATGATTTTTGTCATGGCAAATGCCAATCATGATTTTTGTCATGGCAAATGCCAACCATGATTTTTGTCATGGGCAAATGCCAAACCATGATTTTTGTCATGGCAAATGCCAATCGTGATTTTTGCCATGGAAAATGCCAACCATGATTTTTGTCATTGCAAATTCCAATCATGATTTTGGTCATGGCAAATGCCAATCGTGATTTTTGCCATGGAAAATGCCAACCATGATTTTTGTCATTGCAAATGCCAATCATGATTTTTGTCATGGCAAATGCCAACCATGATTTTTGTCATGGGCAAATGCCAACCATGATTTTTGTCATGGCAAATGCCAATCGTGATTTTTGCCATGGAAAATGCCAACCATGATTTTATTCATTGCAAATTCCAATCATGATTTTTGTCATGGCAAATGCCAACCATGATTTTTGACGTGGCAAATGCCAATCATGATTTTTGTCATGGCAAATGCCAACCGTGATTTTTGTAATGGCAAGTGCCAACCATGATTTTTGCCATGGAAAATGCCAACCATGATTTTTGTCATGGCAAATGCCAATCATGATTTTTGTCATGGCGAATGCCAACCATGATTTTTGTCATGGCAAATGCCAACCGTGATTTTTGTAATGGCAAGTGCCAACCATGATTTTTGCCATGGAAAATGCCAACCATGATTTTTGTCATGGCAAATGCCAATCATGATTTTTGTCATGGCGAATGCCAACCATGATTTTTGCCATGGAAAATGCCAACCATGATTTTTGTTATGGCAAATGCCAATCATGAATTTTTTCATGGCAAATGTCAACCATGATTTTTGTCGTGGCAAATGCCAACCATGATTTTTTACCTTGCCAAGCATGGTGACAAAACTGTCCTAAATACCATCATGATTTTTGTCATGGCAAATGCCAACTATGATTTTGTCGTGGCAAATGCCAACATTGATTTTTGCCTTGCCAAGCATGGTGTCACCATGCTTGGCAAGGCAAACTATCCTAAATGCCAACAATGATTGTTTGCCTTGACAAATGACAAACATGGTTCCGGCCTGGGCAAATGCCAACCATCGTGACTACAGTCTGTAAAAAATAAAGTCATTGTAAAATTTCATAAAGTCACTGTTGTCATAAAGTCATAAAGTCACTGTAAAGTCACACATAAAGTCATATTGTCATAAAGTACATACCATTCCAAATGTTCATCATATACCCGTGGCAAATGCCAACCAAGAAAACCATCGTAAATGCCAACCATGGTGACAGCCAATGTACAAGTAAATGCGAACCACGATTTAAATGCCAACACGTCATGGCAAATGCCAGCCATTAGTGACTAATAAAAATAGTTTTAGGTAAAAAAGTTCACAACATAGTTCACCTGACGGTAAATGGCAACCGTGCATGGTTTATTGCAATGGTAATTAACCCATTGCACATCTAAAGATGAAGAAATATTAGCAAAAAATGATTCATTGTGAATCAGGGACACCAAATGCCAACAGTGCAGTAATGAAAACATTGCACGAAATGCCGCAAGCACGATCTTTTCCGCAACTGAACCAATTTTGGAAACGGAACTCGATGACAATTTGGACGAATGTTTTCACTATACAAAACGATGAACTGGAATGATAGCTGCTGCACACTCTCTCGTCTTAACTATAAATCCTAACAGCTGCTGCCGCAGTCGCACTCCAACAGTGCAAGAAGCCCCGTTTGGCATTTCAGACAAATCTCAATGTTCAGGAATGCCCAATAACGACTGGCCGCATGTCCGTTTTTTTCACTGAACTGTGCTGTACGTGTCTTTTGGAAATTTCACCCAACGTTGCTTTCAATGCAAAGTACAGACCAGCTGCATGAAGAAGGACAAAAAGCCCGCATTTGACGCAGGTCTCCCTGTTTTTCTGGGAATGAACGAAGCTGCTGGATTTTCTGATTGTCTATTAGGATTCCAAGCTGAAAGGGAATATCCCTGGATATCTATTTCAGCATTCGTCGTTATTTGACAGGGTAATCAGCTGCAAGTGATCAGCAACTGACAGCGTTTTCTAAATTGCCTGAAACGCGCGGCTCCAGATACGCCTGGTTGGTGGGCATGTACAGGGTTTCCCCAAAAAGGCATGAGAAAATCGCAACGTTTGCAGCCTTTGCTGATTTTCCTGGTGAGTTCCTGGTGATTTCAACGGTGATTTTGCTGCGAAAAGGAGAAGAGAGAAATTTGCCACTGAATTTGCCACTCAATTCGTCATTCAATTTGCCACTCAATTCGTCATTCAATTTGCCTCTCATTCTGTCATTCAATTTGCCACTCAATTTCCCACTCAATTTCCCACTCAATTTGTCACTCAATTTGCCACTCAACTTGCCACTCAATTTACCACTCATTCCACCACTCACTTTGTCACTCAAAAACGCAGAAATTTGCCACTCAATTTAGCATCAATAAAACTATGTAACTCAATGGCATGGAATTCTTAACAATGACCACTGGATTGGTGGCAATTTCAGCATGAAGCTGAATTTGCCACCGCATCTGGTGGCAATTTGCTGCCAACTTTCGACTGCGACAAATGGACACGAGTTTAGTGTCGCTGTTTTTGACCGACGTCAAAAACTTCTCTTGGACACTGTACGATTAAGCAAGCCCATGGCTTCGGCGTAACTCGCATCCATTCCATTTGCGTCTCGAAAATGCGACAGTTCCGCCTTAATTGCGTCTTTAATTCACGTCAACTTATTTCTACCGAAGGTATTTAAGGCGAATAATTATAGCACTTTATAGAGACGCATCGTACAATCGACAAATCAATTATTGTCGACAAAATTGAATGGACGAGGATAAAAGAGGATCAACGTGCGACAAAAAGTTAAATCTTTCAAAATCCGTTTACCTACGCCGGGGTAAGGTGATATCATCGTTTGGAGCTTTTGAGGTCAATTCTTTCTGAGGATGTCTTTCTCCCGCTTCCACCTTGCTATTCGCGAAAGGCCATTCAGAGTAGAACAGACAATAGTGCACGTTTTATCCACCCTGCATGCTCTCAGTGCTTATCGCAATTCTTTTTTTACCGCGAACTATTCCTGACTGGAACTCCCAACCTTCCGATTCGGCTATATCATTTCGGGATTCCTGCAGAAGCTGATTGTTCCTCCTCGGGTTTTGCTTTTAAAATTTAAATTTCTGCGTGAGGTCTCTGAGGTTTTTTTTTTCGAATATTTATCGTATTAGGTATCTATTGTTGCCAGTTTTCAATCTTTAAACAAGATTCTGCCATCTTTGCAGTCGTATTTCTGCATAAAGAATAAATCAGAGGCTTTTTCGATTGGAGCGCATTTCAAACACAGCATTTGATGGAATTTTTCTTTTCGGAACACATTTGGAACACGTCATGTGCTCTTGCGTAACACCATATTCCTGTCACAAATTAGGAACACATGTAATTTGGAGCACATAATGTGTTCCGAGTTTCTTGTGTTCTAAATTTGTGGCGTGTAAATGGTGTTCCAAAAAACGCTTCGAAAAGAACATTCCATCCAAACCCGCGTAACAGAAACCTCATATTTAGTGTGTATAATACGCAAATCGTTGATTTTGCCAAGGATTACACTGGGAGATGGCCAGTTGCAAACAACGTGAACCTGGGCTTCAATTGTTCACGCTGAAATGATGCCGATGAAACCAACTCCCTCCCGCCTGCAGTATGAGACGGCACGACAAACTGTACCAACTCGTACAGTGGCGAGTATAAAACTTGAACCACACGTTGACTGATTGATTGATCACATTTTATTGCTGGAGTTTCCTCCTTTCGATTTGAGTTCTTTTAGCAGTTAAGCTATTCTTTCGATCTTTCCGAGAAAACTGCGATAAATGCGATCATTTCAGTAAAAAAGGAGATTTTGCTCAGCGGAATTGAATTCCGTCAAATCAGTATATCCATGGGCTCGAGGTTTTCCCGAAAAATCGAAAAACGTTCAATGCATGTGTAAACGCAGCTGCAGACATAAATTCCTATCCAAGAACAAACAGCCAGTTTGGGAAGAAATCTCACCAACCATGAGCTGACGTGATGATTTCAAGCATTTGTTCGAATTGAATCGGCGAGGTTCAAAAGGGCACTTGTCCACA
>JASGXE010006681.1:0-21135 GCA_030068105.1 Sinentomon sp. SZTP_YWyxl | reverse complement strand
CCAGAAAAACGTGCAATAACGTTAACGGTTGATGAGTTGTACACCATTGCAACAATTGCACACAGACCAAAAGCCAAAAATTGAGAAGAGAAACCGAATTGCCGATTGATTTTTTATATCATTTTTTATTTAGCAGTTCTATCAATGAAGAAGCAGTAGTCCTGTTGGCAACAGGATCACCTTAATTGAACTAATGGGACGACGCAATGAAACGAAACAGTCTCTGGATTGGTCCGAAAAAGCTTTTGATGTGACCAATTGCAAGTAGCAACCGCTTGCAATTTTACGCGCCTTGATGTGGGTATACGGATGGTTATTGCCATCAAATCCGGCAATTTTTTGCGGAAGAACATTGTAGCCTTTCAATTTTTCAATGGGTTGGGTTCATCAGTCGGTTATTACTCAAGGTGTTCCTCAAGGCAGCGTCCTTGGGCCGCCATACCTTTTTGTTTTCATTGAACAATTTCATTGAACATTGAATTTTTGCATTTTTAGTCTTTGCTGCACGAACGTTTCATCCAAAGCGATGCCAAATTCATTCTATAAAGAAAATAAGTTCACACACATTTGACATAAATTTGGCCTTATTAAATGAGTGGCATAATGTAATTTTAAGAGCAGAATATCAAAATATGAATGATCCTCCATTCTTAACGATATCGATGAGCAGTGGTTTTTCAACTATATGTCTAACGCTTTCTGTACCGCACGAATACATGCATTGGCACAAGCCCATGCACCCAAATGAGCTTCCGTCTTTGCATCGCATCTTGGACGGCCTGTTTATTCCAGCAGGTCCACCCCGGTTTATTGGACCACCATCCAATAAACCGCGGTGCGACCTAAAATATATGGATACCGGGACACTTGAATGTATACCCTCTTGGATACCCCTCTATGATCTAACCTTCTAAACAAACCAAATGATCAATCCAAATGCACGGTAGCAAAATGCTCGGTTGCTAAATGAACGGTTGCAAAATGCACGGTTGCTAAATGAACGGTTGCAAAATGGATGGTTGCTAAATGCACGGTTGCAAAGTGCACGGTTGCAAAATGAACGGTTGCCAAGTGCTCAGTTGCTAAATGAGCGGTTGCAAAATGCACGGTTGCAAAATGAACGGTTGCAAAATGAACGGTTGCAAAATGCACGGTTGGGAAATGGACGGTTGCAAAGTGCACGTTGCAAAGTGTATGTTGCGAAGTGGGTATTTACCATCCACACTCAGTGGGAGGGTATCCAGGTGTCCAGGTACCTATACGTACACATTTTAAGGAATACGTTCTTGGACTGCCTGAAATGACATCAGGCGTCGTTTATTGCAACGTCATTGAGTTTGCTGGCCACAGATTCCATCTGCAAATTTCTGGCATTTCTGGCGCGCTGTCCCATCCCGATACAGAGTTTGAGATAGTGATACCTACTCGTATGTGTTTTTACCCTTTGTGAGCTTCTCAGGTGTGTCTCCTGATGCAATGCAAAATGAATCGGAACTAAAAACAAAACGGGATAGCCACGATTTCAATTGTCACACACGATTTTGCATTCAATTAACCGAATGGGATTACGTTGTGTAGGCATTCACATTTGCCTTATCCGTCGCCCACGAGATTGAGGATGGACAAAGCTGAATTCACCGCACTTAACGGATGAAGTTTTTAGACAGTGCTGAAACGCGTGTTGACACATTGGAAACAGTCACACAAACGGAGAAACTTCGTGCTAACGTTTTCGATACATTCTTCCACTGAGTTGTCAGTTGTCAGCAATTTTAGGGAAGCGCTTTCGGGTAAAAATTGAAACCACCTACGGAATTAGCGGATATTTTCAAAATCAGTGAAAATCTTTCGAATTCAAAAGAAAACCAAAAGTCAAGCAAGAGAAAACGGATTTCGAAAAATTCGCACGATCACATAGGGGACCAAGCACCGTGCCCGGGGGAGCACCTCTTTTACGACTGAAGGATAACTGGTGCGAGCCGATCCGAAGCCCGAATGCATGCCAGCAGCCAGGAGTTGCGGCGGGAGAGTCGCAAGAAGTGGGCCAGCAGGGCCACGCGGCTCGGTAATACGAACGATGGAGTCAGGTGCAAGAAATCCATATAAAATACTCACATATAAAACTGTTATACCGTCGATATGCTCAACATCCATGGAGTAAGACGTCTCGGCATGCTTAACATACCACCTTACCTTCGAGTAAGAGTTAAGGCACCTGCCCATATGCACCTTTCTTTGAGCGAGCCAGGTACAGTGTGAAACAAATGTTTTGGTCCGAAAAACGTCATTCTTGACACGTGTGATTAAGATACTGCAAAGGCATGGGCATCGAACAAGAGCACAAGAGTTTTGTTTGTCCTGTGCACGGGGAAGTTTGCGCACCTCGCAAAATTTCACCTGACGTTTTGAAATTTTATCAGTTCTGCCTCCTATATTTTCCCAAGGTTACCAATTTCGGTCTGGGCGAAACACAACCGCAAAGTCGGCTTTCCAACCTGACCACAGCGTCAAACTATACGCTAACGATTGTTAGATCCTTGCACCCTTCAAGCGTTGAACCCTTGATCCTCCGTAAACTCACAAGTGAACGGAAGCTGGGAGACAAATGTTCTGACCAATCACGCTTGCCTTGACTCGATGATGAGGAAAGTGACGATGAATTGAAATTGAAGTTATGTTTAGACCATCAGTTATGTTATGTTCAGACCAGTTCATGTAATTTCGAGGGTAATTCCAACGTGATTTTAATACTCAATAAGTGGCGTAATTCGTCGCTTTGGGTGTCGCCAGTTTTTATTTGTCCGCAAGAGGCGCGAATGTCGCTCGGTGGCCTACTGCGACAAATAAAATGCATTGCGACTATACGGCGGTCGCGGGTTGTCACCCACGGAATGTTAAATTTCTCTGGAACCGTTTCACGGATTTTGACAGAATTTTTTGTGCTAGAAACCAGAAAAATGTGCGATTTTGGACGTATATAACAGCCCCGAATTTTTCGCTGGTAAAAGCTGAAATATTGGAGATATACAAAAGTGTCCAAGTTAAGATGTGATAAAATTCCGGGTTCCTGCCTCACATTTTCAAAGATTGCGCGATTTTTTCCGCTGTAACATGGTTTTGACCTGCGGAAGAGTTGTAGAGGAAGCTTTCAGCTTTCCAAAAATACCAAAATCATTGAATTTGATCATCATTTTATGAATAAAAACGCGACATGGAAGCATTATTTTTTCGTTGCGTCGAAAACAAAAAATGCTTCCATGTCGTGTTTCTTCTCCATAAAATGGTCAAATGATGTTCTAATTCAATGATTTTGGTATTTTTGGAAAGCTAAAAGCTTCCTCTATAACTCTTCCACAGCTCGAAACCATGTTACCACGGGAAAAATCGCGGCCTCCAAGGGAGACGCGGCCTCATCCCCGCTTATTCTTGTGCAAAAAATAAAATGAATTCTTCCGCGTCGCGTTCTCCCCAAAAAAAAGAGTCAAATGGTGTTCAAATGCAATGATTTTGGTGTCTGTGGATAGCTGAGGGCTTCCTCTACAACTCTTCCGCAGACCAAAACCATGTTATAACGGAAAAAATCGCGCAATCATTGAAAGTATTAGGCAAGAACGCAAAATTTTATCAAATCAAAATTTGAACATATTTTTTCCCCACATGACTTTCAAGTTTTGCCCGTGAAAAGTTCGGGATAATTTTATAGTCCTGAAAAGGTCTAATTTTCAGCTTTCCAACACAAAAATTTAATCAAAATCCGTCATTTGGTTCCAGAGAAATTAAACAGTTCGTTGCCGATGCACAGCGACGCAGAAATCAACCACAGCCAGGAAAACCGGCCTCTTGCGCGACGGCAGAGAAAGGAAAAGAGCGAAAATTGGCGATCGATGGGCGGGGATGGGCAATGAGAGTTACGGCACTTATAAGTATTAGAATCACGTTGGTAATTCATTTGAGATGATTAAAATCCGACGAGCAACTTCACCGATCTTCTTTTTCAACTTTGAGAGGCATGTTCACAATTTCGCCATTTTCGTCTTTGCACGATCTCCTGTTTCGGAATACGAATTCAAAGAAAAATTCTAAATAAAAAATTCCAGCTTCGCGAAAAGCCAAAACGGATGAAAATGAAAAATCAGAGGGCATCGTGCCGACTTTCAATTGACGAGGTCTTCTTCTAGCTGATTGCTAATCGCGAAGTTGCCTCGTGAAAATCACACTCCATCGTTGCACGGTCATGTCTGGAGTCGACCGGTCGACCTACCTCAGTTGATGCCTGCCGTCGACCGACTTCACTTGATGCCTGGAGTCGACCGACTGTCGAACTGACGTAGGTCGACTCCATATAAGCATCAAGTGAGGTCGGTCGACTCCAGGCGTCAACTGAGGTCGGTCGACTCTAGGCGTGAACTGAGGTCGATCAACTCCAGGTATCAATTGTGGTCGGCGGACTCCAGGCATCAACTTAGATCGGTCGACTCCAGGTTGCAACTAAGGTTGGTCATCACCATAAACTACAACAATTCAGTGAGGTTTGCACGAGGCAACATTGACAAATCGCGATTAACAATCAGCTGGACGAACGCCTGGTCAATGGAAAAGGAAGAAAGAAAAAACGCAAGAAGAAACTGCAACACAACCACCATCCGAAATCAAACGAGGAAAGTTTGCGCAAAAAGCGGAGTTGGGCTACGATTGTGGGGCATTGTTCTCCTTGCGAGCCGAAGTTGTGCTACAAGGTTCAAGCCGAGCCACCGGCCGCATGGCTGTCAGCTCAAGATGGCAAATGCAGAAGAACCAAGGTGTTTTTCGATTTTCATCAAACATGTTTGCGAGTAGTTGAATTTGTCTTTCCCATCAGAGCAACCTTCATCAAATGACACTCAGAAGAGAGGGATTTCATGGGAGATCATTCCAGTCCTTGAAGATTCAGAGGAGGAGGCGAAAAGAACTCAATTTTTGTGAGAACGAAAAACGAAGAGAGAAGCCGCGGAAAAGTTTTTTGGTGGAATCATCGGAATAAGGATAACGCTGATATCATTCGCACCCTTGAATGTGAACCTGTCCCATGGTCTCAATGTGCGTTTATTGTCGAAATTGCACATGAGTACAGGACCGGATGAAAAGCTAAAAACGCTGCAGGTAACAATTGATAAAATTAAGTAGGCCCAATTCGCGATGTTAAATAATTGCCAGAAGGTTTTCAATTTGCCGTAGGTTGTTTTTTGTTGGAGTTTCTTGTCGATGTGACCAAGAGCCAGATTGCAACAAAGCGTTCTAGAGATGTCAGATTCTAGAGATGTTTTCGAAAAATCCCTCCAGCAATTTCACCCGCAGACTGTTTTCTGAAACATTAGTTGAGTCACCATTTGAGACCCACTGTTGAAGTGAAAGCACCAGGCATAGTTTTGACACCCTGTGCTAAGAAAAAACCCAGTCATGGACGAAATATTCTTCAACATAAAACATGAAATATCCCAACGGGGAGAGGTGAGGGTGAGGTTGAGGGCACTTTGGTGCTTGAGTTCGTGAAGGTGATAGCGGTGAGCTTGTGCATGGTTAGCCAAAAAAATATGAAAGGCCAGGAATCTTACGGCCTTTGGAATTCACGTGACCACTAAGACAGAGCTGAATTTGAGCGGGAAGTTCGGTACTCAACAACTGAGCCGGACAGTTCATAACAAAGTACAGGGTTTTACGAATTTATCTGTGGAAACCAAAGAGTGGGTTTACGTCATCGGCTGAGTCAATCAATTTTTTTCAATAAAATTTCAAAAAAAACCACAATCACAGTGTTTGATGGTCAATAAAAAAACAAACAAATGACAAGACAGAAGACATTGGAATCACCAAATTATAATCAAAATGAAGCCAACGTTCATTACAAAAGTGTCGTGACAGATCATCCGCACAATGGGGTCAGGTAGACAATTCCAGTCTTTGATTGTCCGTGGAAAATAAGAGCTCAAGGATTGGATCTGCACTGAGGACGATGTAAGAAACTGCGGAATTGGATTTGTGGCACCGTCGGGCACTGCATTAAAATCTCAGGAATTATGTTACCAAGGTTGTTTGTGAGGGTGAAACACAGAAAAAATGATTGAGTTTGCGGCGGCGCTCAAACCGAGGGGTCGTCCTGAATTAAGTAAGCTACAACTGAGTTTCGCCTGTCGTGCGAGTATGAATTGCAAGTAAATCGGGCGGCTCTGGTCCTGGTGAGTTGGGGTGACCGGAGTGTTCCCAACACGGTGAGAAAACTATAAGCGAAGTACTGAGTTGCGGATATATCCACATTACACCATTTACCACTACGACAATCCATTTCATCGTTGTGAGCCAGTATTTTGGACGACACTGTACCTGATGACCATTGAAAAGGGAGAGCTCAATCGGTTAAAAAAGTCCAAAGGTAAGTCCGAAAAACAAATCGCAGAGTTCAAGCCAATTCAATAGCGTTGCGATCTGAAAGTAATACCATGGCTCACAATGGTTCCCCTCTCTCGCGCTCTCACTGTAGCCGTCAACAAGTAATTGATTGGCCCTTTTGGCAGACAATGGCTCCACAGCACTCAATGGCTTGTGTGTATATCGACAGATATCGGCCTTATTTGGAAGAAAGTAAATTGCAAAAGGTTAAGTTTTCGAGGAGGGCAGCGCAGCGAATTTGCAAATTCTGCAAGTCCAGATTTGAATAAAAACAGACTATAGCTCATTGCTAAACATATGGACGAATTGATGTGGTGCCTATGCCTTCGAGAATGGGTTTCAAAACAGTAAAAAAAAGCAAAACAAATAAGAAATATACCTGCGGATGGATGGGGATATGAGGAGCCAATGTCCTGCAAAATCGAATAAGACCACCATTCTTGAGATCGGCCTGCGTAATGGCCGACAATGGCGACGTGTCCAAGTTCTTTAAATTTATGTCTTGTTTCCTTTTTTGTTGCAACAGCAATACAATTGGAAATTCTTTGGAATTTTTTTGGGGTCTTGGCACTTCCAACATTCGATAACTGCGATGGATTTGGCTGCAAAAGAGAAATTTTGAACTGACGAGGTTGTCTTTTTGCCGAGGTCAAATGGAAACGTGTCAGCCGATGTTGTTGCAGCAGATGACAAGGTTTTCCAACCATGCATGGAACAGAATCAACTGTGAGGACGCGTCAATAGATCTCAATTGTGTCTGGCCTGCGCCGTTTAGCCGCAAAGACTCTTGTTCACAGCTGTCGTAACCAACTATTCCAATCAGGCTGGAAGTTTATCCCTTTCTTTGGCCACTGTCCCCTTTGACCACTGATCCCTCGAGAGAGCACGCATTGCGACAACATAACTTTCTCTGATCGGAAACCGAAAACAGATTGGTTTTCCATGGACCCAACTTTAAAAAAACACTGTAAAAACGCTTTGCCTATTTTCACAAATTTGAAAGATAAAATTTCAATTGTTGAAAAATCATTTTTTATTTGGAATGAGTCATAATACGGCCGTATTCCCCATTGCAACTCACCCTCAGGTGCCACCCAATAACCAATTCAATGTACAGATTTGTGTTGGGAAAATTTAATTTCTATTTACAACTCTGAATCCTTTTCCATTGTTGCGAAATATGCATCTCTCTGTTGAATTGACATCTTTTCCTAAATCTAAAAAAATATTATTTTAAATTAAGAAAATCACTTTTTCAAAAATGAATGAGTACATAAGATGCCATCTAAAAGATGGATGCCATGCCATAACATGGATGCCAAAAGATGCCATCTTTTAAGGAAGGAGCGGTCTTCAATATCTGGCCACTTATTTTATTCCTGCATTGCCAAAGTTAATTCGTGGGCATTTTGCCTGATCATCGTTAGAAGAAGACCGTGCAGAATCACCCAAACTTGCAAAACCCAACACAGATCCACATCGCATGAAGAATCTACTTCACAAAACCTTGTAGGTTTCTAAACATACAAGGTTTTGTGACCCAACATACAAGGTTGTATATGTTTCTAAAGAAACTTACAACTGCCTACCAACACAACTTTGCACCCAGTGAACCGCCGGAAATCTTCGAACACAGGAAATTTCGAGGGCACAGCCATTTCAAGGATTCGCAGTGTCCATTGATAATCTTCCGATATTGATTCTGTTTTCTGCATTCATGAATTCCAGGTGTTTGTGCAGCACAGGTGTCGTTTGAAATAAAATGGCCCCGCCTTAAAAATGGACGCCGGAGTTCGGTGACATATATGTTAAAGCAAAAAAGTTGTTGAAAGTTGTTGAAACAGATTTCAATTGATTTTGAAATCAGATACTTTAATTTCTACGCTCTGAGCATGAGGCTTCGTTTATGGAACACCTTTTCAACATGAGCTTAGATGGGAGTATTCTTTTCGGAACATTATTTTGGAACACGAAGTGTGTTTTTGGAACAAACACTTTTTTCCCGTCACAAATTTGGAACACAATGAGCGATTTGGAACACATGGATTGTTCCAAATCAAATCGCTCATGCGTTCCAAATTTGTGACGGGAAAATAGTGTCTGTTCCAAGAACACACTTCGTGTTCCAAACAATGTTCCGAAAATAATACTCCCATCGCAGCCTATGTTAGAAAAGGTGTTCCCAAGGTGCTCCATACCGAAACCTCATGTTTAGAGTGTATGCTCTTTTTAGCCCACTTCGTACGTCTTCAAAAACAAAGGTATAAATCACATAGTCAACACCATAAATGAGAAACCACACGTCGACAACACCTGACAGACCAACTCATCAGGAAATGTGGAGATGCTTTCTTTTGTACGAATAGATTTTGTTAACAAATCAATAATTGTCTGTGTGTTGCCATAAAAAGACAGAAAACGCTTGATGAAGAAGTGATCACGAAGAGTGGTTACTTCTAGGAAGGCCGAGCAATTGAGTAAGCTGTCACTTTTGTCTTCATACAGAAACAAAGAACTATTTTGTATGGATATGGCCCAATGCAGGGTGTCCCAAAATGAAATTTCCGTCACTTTGATTCTGGCTTTCTTTGGACCAGAACAACCCAAACAGCTTGCGTTGTTGCAACGAGTCTGCAAGGGCTATTCGAAAAGTTTCATCCCGGACATACTCTAGACGAGCTTAGGTGCTGAAACTCGTAACTGCAACCTTTTGAACCACGAGCAAAAATGTTTGGTTCGTTATAATTCATATCTGCTATGGGCAGTTCTGGCTGTTTAGGATCAGCAAGGCCGGAGATAAATAGCGGTTGAACCAAAACTGAACCGAAATTTCTTGGGCGATTCTTGCGTCATTAGCGGACCCTCATCGTTGCAGAATGAGGGAGGTTTATTCCATAACGGAGGCGAGCCGTTGTGGAATGAGGGAGGTTATGTCCACAATGTATGAATTCCGTTGTGGAATAATGAGGGGGACAACGGACGCGAGCCGTTGTGGAATGAGAGGAGTTAGATCAACAACGGAGGAAAACCGTTGTGGAATCAGGGGTATTAATTCTACAACGGACACTTGTCGTTGTAGAATGAGGGGGATTATAATTCTACAATGACGCAGAGGGAAGATTAATTCTGCAACGGGATCTAAAATTCAACGCAACACCGGACGAGTCGGCCTTTTCATTCTCTGGGGGTTGAATGAATCAGCAATGGCGGATTCAAATTAGGTCCATCTGCACCTTTGCTTGAGTGCTTTTAACCACGATTTTGACCACGTTTTTAACCACGATGATTTTTGCGGGAGATCCTTCCAAGGGCAGCATTCCAAGAAAACTCCATTTAAAACTCCTCTTCAGGGTAAAGATTTAAGCATGAAATCCACACATGCGGAACACTCCCTCGTTATTGCGTAGTACGTACCTGTCAGACCACCTTGTACTTGTCATTGTTCAATCTGAAGATCATTGGAATCATCACTTGAATTGATGAGCAACTGTTTGCACAAGAGGAAAAATATTTTCGCGGACTTGTCTTTTGGCTCATGTGATCTTTTACAGTCCTGACAATACGAGTACGTACAAACATGGTGGATGAGAACGTGTGTTTGCTTAATTTTGCCTCATCTCAGAGGCCAAAAAGAGCCCGCCTTTGAAAAAGAATGACCTCGCGCCCGTCAGAATTTCCCGGTTTTGTTTGATCACAAAAATAGACGCGTGACAGCAATAACCGCAAACCATGACAAGTGTAGGCCTAAGTGGGTTTACAGACAAGTCAGTCAGTTTTGATGCGCATGGCACAAAACAAAACCAAACCTTTTGCGTGTATATAGGTAACTTCCAACAGGCTGGATTATCGTCCACTCCAATTTTTCGGAATTCCGAAAAACTGCGGAGGAAATTCCGAAAAGTTGATGTCATTCACACTTGGTGATGAAAAGCGGGTGTTCATATTTTGACCTTTCGTCTGTGTTTGGTGGAAACAATTAGCATTTTTTCGATGAAAGAAGGTTCCAAAAAATCCTTTACTCGGCAAAAATTAAAAAACCGACACTTCCAGAGACATGAAGTGTGGTCACCTTCTCAAGCGACTTTAGTTGGTCACCACACATAAATGAGATGGTAAAAAAGGCTTCTTCAACCGTAGGTTACGTTATGCGTAACATTTCCAGTGCCACTGCTGACCAAAAAAAAAAAACGCGCCTATGTCACATTAGTTTTGCCAATCCTTGAATATGCTTCTGCATAGTGTGGAACCCTTCAAAAGTATCTGACATTCAGGCAATTGAAAGTGTTCAGCGTCGGGCCGCTCGGGTAATAACTGGCACATATGATCGTTTCGCCAGTGTCACTGCTCTTCTCTCGCATCTTGAACTCCCGACCTTGGCTAGTAGACGTCGTGCCCACTGCCTTAGCTTTTTTCGAGTCATTGTTGTTGGTGAAGTTGACTTTCCCTTGCCGTCTTGTTATTCTCTTAAAGACGTTCAAAGGCGGACTGACAATGGATTAAGTTTCAATATCCCCTTCGCCAGGCGTAATGCTTACAAAAATTCATTTTTCTTAATTGAATGAATGAATGAATTCTTTATTCGTCGGAGTTTCCTCCTATTGAATATGATACACACGTTTGCATCAAGGATTACAAAACATACAAAGCAAGGGAAAAAAAAATTTACAACAAACACATGAATATGCATATTGGTTTTCGTTTTCGTGGAAAAAGTCAAAGAATTAGGTAAATATCAGCCGAATTTGTTTTGAGCACTTAGTTGCCCATTGGTCATATGTCCAAAAACAGCATGAGCGCCGTTGGCCTTGTGGGCGGCGTGTTTTGCCAGGCAATAAGGGAAAAAAACCCCGCCAGAAAGGTGTTCCAGTCACTCCTGCAAAATTAACCTGTGTGATACCCGCCTTGTTCCCGGAACATACATAATAGTGCTCCACTTCCCTTAGCAAAGTTGTAACACATTTGACACTGGAACACTTCCAGCGTTTCAAATCGCTCACGCGTCCCAAACCCGTGACAGGAAATGGAACATCCGGCGTGTTCCAAGAATTCACAGTGCAGTCCCAAAAGCACACCTCCCATCCATGCCCACGCCAATTATTGCACTCAAAACCAAACCTCCGGTTTAGTGAGTACGAGAAATTTTCAATTTTTGCAAACAGCTTGTTTCTGACGCAGAGGTTCAGGTCAAAACGATTGCAAACAAATGACAATCCCCCCTGGTCATATCGAGCTGGAATAGCCTGCCTCGTGGATCCCCTATCATTCTTGCTGCAACTGAGAGGGTTGGAGTTACAACTGCATAATAACTACGCTAAAGCTCTCCTATACCTGTCGCACCAATCCTCCTGTCTCGAATTTGATTGCTCTTAACATTTTGACAGTACCATGTCCTGTGCGCCATTTTTTTTACACATTGATTTGACTAGTTGATTTTATTAATATGACTATACTGCCTTGTCGCATGCCTCAAACAGTAACCAATCCATTGTTACTGTCTTTGTCTAAAATAAATAAATAATAAATAATGAATTGGGTATAGGCCTATACACAGAACTGGCCTGTACGGTCTTGCCTTTACACGCGTTGGATTGGATGGCCCATTTAAAAAGGTCCCGTTTTTTGCTTTCTTAAAATGGAGGTTTTTTATTTTCTTCCGTTTCCGCTCTTTAGGCGTTTGATTGACACAGGGTTGTGTTCGCAGACCCGCGAAACATGCAGCCACTTTTCTGTCTCGATTGGAATTTTTGCGAACGTCACAGAATTTCAGTTCTATTTTGCAATTTTACATTGTTAAAAGCATTTGCCTGTCGGTTATTGCAAAAGCCTGTGATTGCATTTCCATCATTGTCGTGCTTTTTGAAGGTGATAACTTCGAAAAAATGCAATTGAATTGAAATGAATCCATGCGTTCTCATTCGTGTTGAGTTTCTTGGCGTCTGCTAACCCGAAGTTCGTTCCTTTGGCCTCAATTTCAAAAGCCCAGGGACATCTTCAGGTTTTAGCGCAAACTTCAGGGGAGGAGAATAGCTGTGTAATTACTTAGGCGGGGGTCCGAGGGGCGGACCCGCCAGTATACCTAATTGGGGTTTTGGGAGGAAACTCAGCGGGGTTCCAAGGGGCTGAATCCTGGCGGGGGGTCTGAGGACGGAGTCTCCTGAAGCGGAAGAAATTTTGAAATTTTGGGCTCCTCTTGTCTGGAAGAGTGTAGTTTGTTATCAGTGAGGGGCAGTCGCCTCCTGTTCCCCAAATGACGTCTGATAAAAATTGGCAGAGGCCTCGTGAAAATATGGGATTTTTTGGTTGGTGTGGCACCACTGTGATAGACGAAATCGTGCGCGAAATATCTCGTATGCAGTCTGGTTGTTTCACCCTGTAGTTGTGTTCCTAGAGAACAAGTTCTGTCAGAAGCAACGAGAAAGAGGATTGGTTGATGCACTCGAAAATTTAAAAAATAAATTCCAAAAACTTGAGAATGCCCACTTTTTTCCCAAGCCTTCCACAAATATCCGCGTTGGTACCGTTGAATGATTGTTCTAACTGCGTTAGCTGAAATTTGTATTTGTTTTGTATTTATTTGGAATGATTGCTCTAAATGATTGCTCTAACTGCGCTCATAACGTTAAGGTGAGCACGAGAGTGACATGCTTTGGCAAATATTGACCAGCATTGCATTCCGTGGCAAGGCACTTAAAAGGTCGCAATCATCGGTAGTCGCTTGAAAAATCGCAGATTTTTTTATCTATTTCAAGAAATTGATGAATGACAAACGGAGCTAATATTTTTACACGACCTTTCTCGCTGAAAGGTGGCAGGACCACGCCACTCCGAAGGCCAACGTTGTTGCGGGCCGATCCGTGGCTGGCCTTTAAACCACATCGCAAAAAATAAATCATTAAAAAGCTGCACAAATTAAGGTAGACGCTTGAGCTGATCACCCATACTAGACCCGGTGAGCTCGGTTTGGGGAGGCCCGTCAGTCACGTTTCAAAGAATACAACAATGAATTGAATTGAATTGTTTATTTTTAGGGCTTGGCCGCAAAAACAGCAACAAAAAATGCAAGATACAAAAACAAATGTTAGAAAGCACAAGAGAACCTCATCAGGGGGAACAGAACTGGTCCTACTGCTATTTGGTCCTACCGTAACCTGGTCCGACCGTAATCTGGTCCTACCGTAATCTGGTCCCACTTTTTCTTTGCGCCTCGAAAAAATTCGATCCAAATTTCATTCGATCCAATTAACAGTAGGACCAAGTTACGGTAGGACCAGGTTACGGTAGGACCAGATTACGGTAGGTCCAGGTTACGGTAGGACCAGGTTACGGTAGGACCAGATTACCGTAGGACCAGATTACGGTAGGACCAGATTACGGTAGGACCAGATTACGGTAGGACCAGATTACGGTAGGACTAGATTTCGGTGGGACCAGATTACGGTCGGTCCAGATTGCGGTAGGACCTGGTTACAGTAGGACTAGGTTACGGTAGGACCAGATTACGATAGGACCAGATTACGGCAGGTTCAGATTACTGTAGGACCTGGTTACGGTAGGACCAAGTTACGGTAGGACCTGGTTACGGTAGGTCCAAATTACGGTAGGACTTGGTTACGGTAGGACCAGTTTACGGTCGGACCAAATTACGGAAGGAGTAGATTACGGTAGGACCAGATTACGGTAGGACCTGGTTATGGTAGGACCAGGTTGCGGTTGGACCTGGTTACGGTAGGACTTGGTTACGGAAGGACCAAAAGCCAAACCGCATTTTTCCCCGAATTTCTGGATGTTTGCGCTGAGGTAGTTGCGTTGTTTTTGCACAAAACGTGATTGCACTCCCGCTGCCGTAAAGATACAGACAAAAATGAACGCAATAACCACTCGGTGAATTTTTCATGACTTTGATGGGGAGTAGCCGGATGGGCAGACCAGATTAGGTTAAGTTAGTTTTGGTTAGGCCAGGTTAGGTTGTTAGGTTAGGTTAGGTTTGATTTCTGTCTTTCGTGATTCATAATTTCTTTGCAGCGCGGTACTTTTGAGAACCAGTATCAAAACAACACAACTGCCACTGCGAAACAGTGCCTGGATATCGAACCAGATCCCAGTAGGACTTGATTACGGTAGGACCAGGTCACGGTAGGACCAGGTTGCGGTTGGACCAGATTACTGTAGGACCAGATTACGGTAGGACCTAGTTACGGTAGGACCAGGTTACGGTCGAACCAGATTACGGTAGGTCCAGGTTACGGTAGGTCCAGGTTACGGTTGGTCCATGTCACGGTCGGACCAGATTACGGTTGGACCAGATTACGGTAGGACCAGGTTACGGTTGGACCAGATTACGGTAGGACTTGGTTACGGTAGGACCTGGTTACAGTAGGTCCAGGTTATGGCAGAACCAGGTTACGGTAGGACTAGATCACGGTAGATTCAAATTACGGTAGGACTTGGTTACGGTAGGACCAGGTTACGGTAGGACCAGATTACGGTAGGACCAGATCACGGTAGGTTCAGATTACGGTAGGACTTGGTTGTGGTAGGACCAGATTACGGTAGGGCCAGGTTACTGTAGGACCTGATTACGGTAGGACCAGATGACGGTAGGACCAGGTTACGGTTGGACCAGATTACGGTAGGACTTGGTTACGGTAGGACTTGGTTACGGTAGGACCAGGTTACGGTAGGACTAAAAATGAGTAGGACCAGGTTACGGTTGGACCAGGTAGCAGTAGGACCACTTCCTACGACCCCCTCATCATTCAAGACGCAACGAAAAAACCTTAAAACGACAGCAAGTAGGTACTAGAGTGGAATTGAAATGTAGAGCTGTAAAAGGCGAACAAAACCTAACGGATGGAGCTCCCAAAGAATGCGTAAAGACGTGCTTTCAGCAGATTTATAAGAAATTGGGTTTTAAAAATTTTTGCGGGAAAGGAATTCCAGTCAGGAATCGTTCTCCGAAGAAAAGTAAATTTCTCCACATTAGTTCTGGGGCATGAAAGAGTTCTTATTTTGAATTGATGGTCATGCCAAGAAATGAATGTAGGTCTCTGAATTAGTGGCAACAATTCACACCAACCAACATTAGTCCTGGGGCATGAAAGAGTTCTTATTTTGAATTGATGGTCATGCCGAGAAATGAATGTAGGTCTCTGAATTAGTGGCAACAATTCACCCCAACCAACATTAGTTCTGGGGCATGAAAGAGTTCTTATTTTGAATTGATGGTCATGCCGAGAAATGAATGTAGGTCTCTGCATTAGTGGCAACAATTCACCCCAACCAATATTAGTCCTGGGGCATGAAAGAGTTCTTATTTTGAATTGGTGGTCATGCCGAGAAATGAATGTAGGTCTCTGAATTAGTGGCAACAATTCACACCAACCAACATTAGTCTGGGGCATGAAAGAGTTCTTATTTTGAATTGATGGTCATGCCGAGAATGAATGTAGGTCTCTGAAATTAGTGGCAACAATTCACCCCAACCAACATTAGTTCTGGGGCATGAAAGAGTTCTTATTTTGAATTGGTGGTCATGCCGAGAAATGAATGTAGGTCTCTGCATTAGTGGCAACAATTCACCCCAACCAACATTAGTCCTGGGGCATGAAAGAGTTCTTATTTTGAATTGATGGTCATGCCGAGAAATGAATGTATAGGTTTCTGAATCAGTGGCAACAATTCACCCCAACCACCAACATTGCAAACCACTTTGAAAAGGCATATCTATTATCCTGCTGATTTTTCTTCTGATATGTATAGCGGAGTCCAGTTTAATTTAGATATCATGTCAGACACACTGCTGTGGCGAGAATACTTTCCAGTCACAAAAAGGCAGATGACGCACCGTACCGGGTCGCGATTTTACAAACCCTGCCGCGACTTTAGATGGCAGAGAGCGTTTGTGCAAGAATGATCGATTGGGGCCCTTCACTCACAAGAAAAAATAAAATTGTTTTTCTTGCCTAAAGCTATCTGAACCTGTCCCCTCTCGGAAAAATCAATGCTCGCTTGGGGCCCCGGCCTGCCATCTAAAGTCGCGGCAGGGTTTGTAAATTGGCTACCGGGTCACCCTGTAGGAGCATCCCCAAACGAGAAACAAGCGGACAATGTGCGGCGGTACTTAATGACATCGACATGATGACACAATGATAAAAAGTGGCATCTCACTCCTCTTCTTCTTTTTCTGCTATTCTGACGCGAAAGATGCCACGCATGCAGAAGATACACTTTCATCATAAGCGCTGTCATATCTCGTTAATAAAAGGACATAAATAATTGATGGAATGGGAAGCGGAATAAGCCGGTCATACACGGACACCATTTCGGCGGAAGAGTCACCGATGATTTCGATGTTGGTTTGGTGTGCCAATTTCAATTTACAGTTCAAATCCTGACCAATTTGGAAATGCTGTAACACAACATTTCCCTGGAAAATAAATGCTTACAATGCAGCCATGTGCATTGTGGTGCAAAGCCAGGAAAATGCCATATTGATCAGAAAAATGCACAATGAAGAACGGCTCGTTTGCATCACCAAAACGAAGAAATTGCTTGAGACAAAGTCAAGTTCTGGCAGTGCAGAACCTGAAAACCAATGCGCTTTATTTTTAATATTAAAATTTTTAATATTTAACAGACATTGCTGAAAACGTTGGGATTACTCGGCGAGATTGTTCTGCAAACTGCTGCAGTTCCAGAAAAAGCTCCCCATTGAGCTGTAGGCATTTAGATCAAAATGGCGATTGTGCAGGTTAGTCATTTGCTATTGTGAGCTATTTGCACAAAAAATAGGAAAAATGTTCATGATTTTGGACATTCTTTTCAAAGTCACGATGTTTCACGTGATTTCAAAAATAAACAACAAAATAAAAAATAAAGGAAAATTATACGATTTCCATTGTCTCGGAAGCACAGCAGGAGCGCTTCATCTTGGGAAGTATCCTTACAAAGTTCCATTTTGAAAACTTGGCACCAGACCGACTTTTGTTTGATGAATAAATTTCTCATAAATTTCTCCGTTTTCAAGAAAGTGATCATTGATCACGATGAATGGACAACATCATGATAATTCTCGTTTCTGGAAAAAACGAATCCTGTAGGATTCGAACCCACAACCTCCACCTTTCGTTCCATTTTCAAAAACACCAGAAATCTGGCTGACAAACCTCGGAGATTCTAGCTTTTGTGTGAACCGAAAAAAAAAACGATCCCTCGAAAGAGTTCGGCAGAATTTTTGCTAACAAACTCCACACCCTTCTAACGGACACTCCCTTGAGCAAAGAATTCGCACCCAGTTTGACAGCGTTTTCGAGTGGCGAAACGGTTGCGAGCATACAAAGTTGAGGTCATCAAAAAGATACTTCACATTCATGTCTGCAAATGCCACAAATGAAGTCAGTCAAACGTCAGCTTTATGAAACCTGCAAAATATTGGCCATTTGAGCAAATTTCGGCAAAAAAAGAAACAAAAAGGAACGATGATGACTGTGCAGGTTAAAGGTCCTTTTCTGGATTTGACCCACTTATTCGGCTACTTTTGTTCAACACACGCTGCCACGACTCCGTGATGTGATGTGGGCCAGATTGGCCTGCTGATTTTGGCCATTTGTGTTGGCCGAAAATGTGTTGCAGTGGCTCAAAATGTCTCAATAATGAAGTTGGCACTCTCCTGCCCATAGCAGCGCCCAATGATGAGGCCCGAAGAAGGAAGACAGAGGTAAAATATCAATTGGCAAATCAGTGGAACTCGCATGATTGATAACAATCATGTCCCGCACGCAGGCCACTTGTGCCAGTTCCTTCAAATTGAGCATGGGAATTGAAACAGCGGACGGTTCGCTTGACCGAACAGAACAGTTGGGAGTCCTTTCTGCGGAATCCCCCCAGCAGATTCAGACGGTCACTGATTACGAGATGCCTTGATTGCGATCATTTTTTGATCATTTGATTATTCGCTGGCACTGTCGGCAGTCGCAACGCACCATTCAGGTTTGCTGTTCGTGGCAATCTCGGAAAACGGAAAAGTCGTAAACTGGAGGAGTCGCTAACTGGAAAAGCAATTTTTGTGGGGTCAAAATAATTTTGCCACGGGGAGGAATACTCGCCAACTGGAACGGTCGCTGACTGGAATTGTCGCGAATCGGAACAGTCGTAAAATGGAAATGGAACTGGAAGAGTCGCCCATTGGAAGTGTCAGAGTCGCCCATTGGAAGTGTCGCAAACTGGAATTCTCGCGAGCCAGAATAGCCGCTAGCTGGAATTTTTAGTTTAGAACAGCCGCTAACTGGAATTGTCGCAGACTCGAACAGCCGCAAACTGGAATTCTCGCGAATTAGAATAGCCACTAAATCGAACAGTATTAAACTGCAACAGTCGCCAACTGGAATTGTCGCGAACTGGAACAGCCGTTAACTGAAATCATTGAAATGAAATGGTCGCCAACTGGAACTGTCCTGATGCAAATGTCGCAAATTGGAATTGGGTGACGTCCAACGCAAGGCAAGAACCTAAACGGCAAAGACAGATGACATTGAAGACTGTCCGTTCCGTTTTGTGGAAGGAGGCCGTTGACATTTTTTTGATCGTGCCAGCAAGGCGTGTAAAATAAGAAGTGAAAGAACTGCGCTCCATTTAACATGGAGTCAAATGGGAGCAGAAATGAGACCGAAATGTGTACTGCTGGATTGCGGCGTATCAAGGCGGAGTGCGCCACGAAAGACATGCGAGTGAATGTCGGACCGCGGTGCGATACCCACAGAAAGTTAAATTTCTCCTGAACAGAGTGACGGTTTTTGATGCGGCTTGCTGTGGTGCAAAGCTGAAAAATGAGCGCTTCCACACATGTATAATGATCCCAACCTTTCGTCGGGTAAAACTCTAAAACCATTTGAGTAACAAAAGTGCTCAAATTTCGGTGTTATAAAATTCCGGTTTCCTGCCAGGCATTTTCAAAGATTGTACAATTTTTTTCCGTTACAACATGGTTACAACCTGCGGAAGAGTTGTAGAGGAAGCCTTCTAGTTTCCAAAAATACCAAAATCGTTGAATTTGAACACCATTTGGCAATTTTCTGAACAAAGACAACGCGACATGGCAGCATCGTTTCGTTTTTGAGCGGGGAAGAGGCCGCGACTCCCAGGCCATAAAATTGCCAAATGGTGTTCAAATTCAACGATTTTGGTATTTTTGGAAACTAGAAGGCTTCCTCTACAACTCTTCCGCTGATCGTAACCATGTTGTAACGGAAAATTTGCACAATCTTTGAAAACACTTGGCAGGAACCCGGAATTTTACATCACCGAAATTTGAGCACTTTTGTTTCTCAAATGGTTTAAGAGTTTTACCCGACGAAAGGTTGTGATCATTACGCATGTGTGGAAGCGCAAATGTTTCAGCTTTGCACCACAGCAAGCCGCATCAAAAACCGCCGCTTTGTTCAGGAGAAATTTAACTTTCTGTGGGCATCGCACCGCGGTCCGCCATTCACTCGCATGTCTTTCGTAGCGCACTCCGCCTAGATACGCCGCAACACCGCAATGCACTTTTTGTGCCACGAAAATCCCGGAGTTCGTTGTTTTAAACCTGATGAAAACGCAAAAGTTTTATGCCATTGCGGTGGCCAATTTGAAACAATGCAGTCCTTGGCCTGCGCCTCAGTCTTTTCTTATTTTTTTTGGGGTTTAAAAAATAAGGAAGCCATAGCTTTGGTGTCCATAAAAATTTCGATTAATGAGCATTCAGTTGAAACAAGATGAAACCTTTCATGATCGGATGCCCTCAAGGTTGTGAATTCAAGAACCTGCAGTAACACGATGCACCTTGCACACAGTTGTCATTCAAAGATGGCTTGCCGCTTGACCGAAACAACTTTTTGTGGACAGCGCCTAAACGCGATGAGCGGACGCAAAATTCAAAGCCAAAATTGGAGCACTCGGAAAATTGGCGTTTCTCACGCCAACAGGCACTTCATCGACAGCGCTTGTTGTATTCGAACGCAAGAAATGCTGCCGCTACAGGAGCAGAACCGTATTTGAAACGGAAGTATTCTTAAACGACAATAATTATTTGTTGATTGATTGTGATCCGGTTCCAAACGAGTGCATGCAGTTGGGATGTTTGGCCACTTTCAACAGCAGCATCTCAAAGCGCGGCCATTTTCGTATGTCCCTGCACATGGTGCCCGACATCTCAAAACACTGCATCCTGCATCACGACCCAGGGGTGTCAATAAGCTTTTCGCTGGGGGGGCACTTCTAATTTTTCAAAGATCTGGGCACGGCCAAGATTGGGGGGGGGCTTAAAAAATTTAGGATTCATTTTGGGTGCCATATCCGTGTTCTGAACGCCAAATTTTTCAACAAGACGAGCCAAAAGTAATGCCTGAGGCCTGCGGGGAGAGACAAGCGAACCGTTGGCGTGGGCATTTCTGATCAGTGGCAGTCGATCCCCTTGCCCCCCGAATGACACCCCTGTATGTGCAGGACCGACTGACTGCTGATCAATATTGACCGATCATCGCGATAACTGATTTTTTTCTCAATTTGCGAGGAAACACCCCAACTTGCCTTGTTTTCATGTCGAGTGAGGCACTGATGGATCCTGTGCCATTTCCACATGTTCAAAACAGGAAGAACAGCGTTTCATTGCCGACCGGGAGGCCCACTGAGGAAAATAACTCACTTTTTATAAAAATTCCCCCTGTTCAGGAAAAG
>JASGXE010006680.1:0-19518 GCA_030068105.1 Sinentomon sp. SZTP_YWyxl | reverse complement strand
TTTTCTGGAGGAATGTAGGATTTGTCGACATCCTGAGTGGATTGATTGTCAACTTGACATTCATGTGCCATTGATGACAACGGCACACATCGACCACATTTTTGTTTTGATGATTCGCGTCCGCAAGGTCAGCAGCCCGGCCCCACCACACGTTGCAGCACTCCATGCTTTGTCACGTGGAAAATTTTTGATGCCAATTGCGACACATGCCCGAAAACATCGTTTTCTTTTGCGTGGCGAGTGTCCCGAAAATGGTGAGTTTTTGGGGCCGCAGTTAAAAGGAGAAGCTTGAAATGACTTTATTCTCTCCGGTTGGTTCTGAGAATGCGAAAAATTGCAGGCCATTTGGTGCTGACTGCGAATTGCGAAAACGGGTGTTTTTAGATGCCTATGCAACACGCCTGGTCAAGAAATTCATAACAGGGTGATAAGTCATGGGAGGTTTTTGTTCCGGTGCAGTCCGCAGTAATGTGATGGGTAATGGGAGATTTCTGTTCGGGGCAGGTAGTTCATACTAAGGGGGTGGGGAAAGGGAGATTTTCGTTCACGGGCAGTTCACAGAAAGGTGATGGGTTGTGGGAGATTTCTGTTCAGGAACAGTTCACAATTAGGTGATGGGTAAAGGGAGATTTCTGTCCAGGAACAGTTCACAGTTCGGTGATGGGTATTTTGCGCAGGAGCAGTTCAGTAGGGTGATAGGTGAGCGCGGAGATTTTTGTTCAGGAGGCGTTCACAGCAAGTTGGTGGGTAATGACACATGTTTTTGTTCAGGAGCAATTCACAGCTTACGGGTTATGGAAGATTCCAGTTCTGGAGCGTGCATTAAGATGGATGTTTAATGGGATAATTTTGTTCAGGAAACAGTCAACGAAGACGGTGAAAATTGGGAAATTTTTGTCCGTGAGCAGCTCACAGTTATACAGGGTAGCCCAAAAGTCTTTGGCCATAGGAAAAATGAACATTTGTTGTTTTACCACATTTGGTGAACAAAAACTTTTTCTAGCTCTAACCACCTCTCTCTATACGTAGGATGATCAATAATTACTGAGACTAGCATATTTAAAGCGGACCAATTTCAAATCTCTGCTGATGTGTTTGAGGAATGGTCTTTTGAAAGTATGTCTGAAAAAATTGGGCTTGATTGCTTTTCAAGTTTTGTGAAAATGAACAATTTTGTATACACGTCTTTGAGATATCTAACAAGTGCAAAAAATTCAAAGAAAAATCGGAGAAGCTGGTGGCCTTTAAAGGTTTTTAGGGCCAAAAAACCTCTGACCACTATTGCATGCTCTGTGCGTGGCTAATGGAAAAAGTGAACCGAAATCTCTGCAGAAAAACGAGAAATGTGTACCAAAAACAGTGAGGCCAGCTGACATTTGCTGAAAAGCACACAATTCAGATCCAAAGGACCTTTCTTTTGGCCAGAATTTGAAATTTGGGGTACCCTCAAGTCGTGCATGGGTTACAGAGCAATTGACATACTTAATTTCTGTGAACGGAAGATCCCTCATTTCCGAAATGCTCACAGGAATGCCACGTGATTGCCTTTTCATGAAGAATTCATCCACTTTGTTGTTTTTCATGCCAGCAACTTCAATTTTACCCACACAGCAAAAATCAGTCGACATTCCATCATTAAATTGACGATTTTGAGAAAACCAAATTAGTTATCAAACCCAAATTTTTCAGGTGATATTTCGAAAGACCACTGTAGGAATGCATGTGAAGAGATTTGAAATTAATCAGCTCGAAATATGGTAGTCTCAGTAATTATTGATCACCCCTCGTACTTCAATTGGAACAACATGTGAACATTTTGGGATGCCCAAAATCTTTGGCCATAGCAAAAAATTAAATTTGCTGTTTTTGTCAGATTTTGTTATTTATGGCTTTTTCGAGATCCCACCACAGATGTCACCACTTTATTCGGGACTAAAATTTCCGATTGAAGTCTTGACATCTGTGGTTAGAGCTAGAAAAAGTTTCAGATCACAAAATATGATAAAAATAGCAAATTTACTTTTTCCCTATGGCCAAAGACTTTTGGGCTACCTACCCTAAGGATTGGTAAAGGATATTTTTGTTCAGGATAAGTTCAGAAAGCTCACAGTGGGTGACCGGCGATATGAGTTTTTCAGAAGCAATTGTCCTGTATTGCAAAAAAATGCAAATGTATGTGCTGTTGGTACCCGATATCTTTTTGAGGTATCGGGTACCTACCGACACATTTATTATGACAATTATACAACAACAAATGAATTGGTTGCTGTTTGAATACCTAGACCTAAAGATGCAGCTTTGTAGCCAAGTCATGACCAGAAGAAAAAACAATCAAGTTTAAAGACGAGTCAGTGGAACAAAAGAACTAAAACACAAATCAAGGGAATAAAAGCGCATGATCATAAAGAAAAAACAATTGTCAGGCATGAAAACATCACAAAGGAACAAATTGCGGGATGGTGCGACAGGCGGGACACCACTGAAAAATTATGCGGGAACAGCATCAGATTCATTCCGGACACTCGTTAAGAATGGTGAGCTGCGCGGAAGGCTGTTCCAGCATGATATAGCCGAAGGAAAAAAGGAATTTTTATAAATGTTGCGTCTAGCCAGGGGAATTACGAAACTGAACCCATTGTCAGTCCGCCTTTGAACGACTTTCCGGGAGTAGCACGGCGGGAAAGGGAAGTCAACCTCACCAGTAAGAATGTCTCGAAATAGGGTTAAACAATGGGAGCGACGCCTACTGGCCAAGGAAGGAAGTCCAAGTTGCGAAAGTATAGCAGAAACGCTAGCGAGACGATCGTATGTGCTTGTTATAACCCTGGCGGCTCGACGCTGGACACTTTCAAGTGCATGGATGTCCGAAACTTTCCAGGGGTTCCACACGGCAGAAGCATATTCGAGAATGGGTAAAACTAATGAGACATAGGCGCGCTTTTTTTGCTCAATAGTAGCTCCAGTAAGATTCCGCATAATGTAACCTAAAGTAGAAGAAGCTTTTTTGACCACATCACTAACGTGCGGAGACCAACTAAGATCATTTGTGAAGAGAACACCGAGATATTTAAAATGTGTTACAGTTTCCAAGGGGACTCCATTACGGAATAGGGGGAATGGTTTGCATGGCTACCAAAGCGCAGAACTTTTTGGATTTACTTACATTAATTTTCACGTCCCACCTGTCGCACCAGCTGCTTATACCAGAAAGATCGGCCGCCAGCCTAGTGGAATCATTTTCATTGCGGACTTGCCTGTAGATGACAACGTCATCTACATACGAATTGAACTCTTGACATTTTCAGCGATATCATTAACGTAAATCAAGAAAAGTAGTGGGCCTATAACACTCCCTTGGGGGACACCGGATGTAACAGGAATGGAAAGGGAATTTGAACCTTGAAGTCTAACTTTCTGGTACCTATTGGTTATAAAGGATTTAACAAGGGCGATAATGCTGCATGGCAAGCCGATAAGTGCAAGCTTATCAAGAAGCTTGGCATGGGACACCAGATCAAATGCTTTTGTCATATCTAGGAAAATTGCGCAAACAGGCACTCCGACGTCAAGGCTTCGAGCGATATCATCTGCAAAGAGGACTAGTTTCGACTCACAAGAGCGCTTGCGTCGAAACCCAAATTGATTGGGATGCAAAAAATTGATGTTGTCCAAATATGCTGTTATGTAATTGGAGAGGATGTGTTCAAACAGCTTTGAGAAAATGCAGGTTAGCGAGATTGGACGGTATCCCTCGGGCCTGTCGGCAGGGGCGCCTTTTTTACGAATAGGGATGACGGTCGCATTTTTCCAATCGTCAGGTATGACGCCAGTTCTGTGGATCAGGTTAAAAAAGGCAGCTAGCGGGACACTCAATGATGTGGCAAGCTCTTTGATAAGCCTGCCGGGTATGCCATCAGGTCCAGGGGGCTTTTTTGCCTTTACGCGACGGGAGAAGAGTCAGCAGTCCACGATGATGAAAGTGAAGGGAATTTGTGGGCCTGGGAGGAGCGCGTCACTTGGCTGGCGGCCATTGGATCAACAATAACAATGGAACGAGGTGAGAAAACAGAGGCAAAATATAAATTTAAAACTGACGCTTTGGCTAAGGGCTCAGTAACTATTGTGTTATCCACAGGGTTTGTCAATGACGGAAGTCCAGATTCTTTGCGCATGGATTTTAGGTACCTCCAAAATTTACGGGAATGGTCATTTGCAATGGCACTAGAAATAAAACTTCCAAACAATGTGGTGTTCAGTTCTGCACAGGAACGTTTTAAATTCATGTAGGCAACCTGGTCTTGAGGAAGCCCGCTCCTCTTAAACTTGGAGTGTGCCTTTCTTTTTTTCTGAAAAAGCTTATCGAGTTTGCGGTTCACCCAGGGATGTGAATGTCCTTAGTCTGACGGACGGGAAGGGCATTAAGGCAACCAAGCAATGTACCTTTTATTGTATGCCATACGTCATTAACAGAACGGCAAGAAATAGCGCTAGCGCGAAAAAGAGGATTACTTTGGAGGGCCTGATTTAATTCGCCCCAATTAACTCGGGAGTAATCGACAAATTGATATTTAATGGGTCTTAGTTTTTGCTGCGCAGGGAAGGAGAGGATAACACCCTCGTGATCGGAGAATCCCGGGACCACTGTCACAATTGGTGCTGGAGAATCAAAATTCAGGAGGGCCAAATCTAGAAGGCTGGCTGCATTGCCAGATATGCGGGTAGGTTCACTGACTAATTGTTTCAATGAAAAAGCGCCCATAATATCTTGGACAAACAAATCGTTGGGAGAAAGCTGGCCTGGTGTGGAATTTGATTTAAACAAACCAGGACAATTAAAGTCGCCGCAAATAATAAGCTTGGAATGCGGTACTGCGTTGAAGTTAATGGAACGGTACAAATCAGATAAGACATTGGCACCAATGTTGGGCGGAGCGTAAACACAGGACAACAGGATGTTTGACCCATTCACGGTTTTTAGAGCACACCAAACAATTTCGGCGTCACTGAGGTCGTTAATTCCAGACTGAATTGGGCAACTGATAAGGTCATTTCTAACGGCAATAATAACGCCCCCTCCTCGCCTCACTAACCTGTCTTTACGGTATATAGTGTAATTCGGGGGCAATATCTCAGCGTTTGACATTTCACTCTTCAGCCAAGTTTCAGTCAAAAAAATAACACTCAAATTATGTTGCTGAGAAAAACTAAGTAACTCAGTGCGTTTCTCCAAAGTGGCAATTGAGCGGCAATTGATCACACCGATTTTGAACCCAGGGAATGAAAGAATAGGTGGGGCAGGAGGTGGTAGCGGAGTGTGGCATTGAAGAGAGGGAAGGGGAGCAGAAAGACAAGAAGGTGGCAGAACGATCGAAGAAGGGGGAAAAGGAGCGAATGAGGAATTTGGCGGCAAGAGTGCGGTGACAGAATTAACAGGAGGCTCAGGCCTAGGCTGAGAATGAGGAAACTGCGATAAGGCAGGCTGGCAGAGTGGGGACTGGGAAGGTGGAGGATGAGTGGGGAAAGGAGCAGATGAGGAATTTAGCGGCAAAAGTGTGGTGACAGAATTAACATGAGGCTCAGTCCCAGGCTGAGAATGAGGATACTGCGATAGGGCAGGCTGGAAGGGTGGGGACTGGGAAGGTGGAGGATGAGAGGGGAAAGGAGCAGATGAGGAATTTAGCGGCAAGAGCGTGGTGGCAGAATTAACAGGAGGCTCAGGCCCAGGCTGAGAATGAGGAAGTTGCGATTGGGTAGACTTAGAGGGCGGAGACTGGGAAGGTGGAGGATGAGAATAGGGACGCGGACGCGGGGAATGAAAACGACGGTGAGAGGCAGTGAGAGGAAAAGGATGATCAGAAGAGGAAGTATGAGGCGTAAAAGGAGTTGGGGAGTTAGGTTGTGCCTGACATTGGAAAGGAGGAAGCGAAGAAGGAGAAAAGGGAGTTTGCAAGCAATCGAAAGGTGATAACATTGTGACAGGTTTCCATGGGAGTGACCGGGAAAGTACCATCAAACCAAAGCCTGCGTCAAGCAAACTGAAGAACACCTCAGCTGCAGAGCTGCAAAGGTCGATGTCACTGCGCCGCACTTCATCCAAAACAGGCCGTAACAAGCAGTTACGTCTGGGAGGAGAAAGGCAACGGTTGGAAATCACACAATGCGAATTCAAAGCTTTTTCGAGGTTTCTCTTAAAAACAGAGCCCATGTTAAAAACGGAGTGCACATAACAACGAAGCAAGTTTTGCCAGAAAAGACTTTTCAGGGACCCAGCTGTCAAGCAGCGATGATGAACGCCGAAACAAAAAGCATGAATAATTATTGCAAACCACAGAAACGGGACGCGAAAAGTGCGATAATAAAAAAATGTGCAATAAATGTCAATGATCAGTCGGAAATTTAAAAGCAATCTATGGCACGTGGACCATTTAAGCTCGTTAAACACTGAGAGTAAACATTCTTCGGGAATAAAAAATGATTGGTCGGAAAATAAAAGGATCGTAAAGCTCCAATGTCAATGAGTTCGCTTACAAACCAGTTTATTAGTCCAGCGAATTGCAATGACCCTGATCGACTAAGATGAATTCTGTCTTGAGACCACCAGTGGCGCTCGAACCTCCAGTTGCTGTCGACAAAAAAGAGCCCAAGACGTTCACATCGCTCCTGGAGTGCTTTGTTGACATTGAAGGTCACCTGGTTCGGAACATCGCCTCGGCACAAGATTGCTGAGAACCCAATGGCGGCTTGTGGTGCTTTGGATGCAACAGTCTGTATGAGTGAGTCGAATCTGGAGCGAATCACATTGGGGTTGCAGCGTTGTGAAAGGTCATTTGAACCAACGTGCAAGACCACACTTTGGATCCCTTCATGGAGGCACGCTGATCGGTGGAAAAAGTTGTCAATGTCGGACACAGTTGCACCAGGAAACGTCAACACCAAGCAATTTTTGATGAGATCAGGGTTGCCGGTCGAAAGCGAGCGAGTTATTGAGTCGCCGACGATTAAGTTTTTTGCGTCCAAAGGTCCATTGAAAACAGGTGATCGGATCTTGGTCACCGCATCGGGGAATCTAAGATCAAGCAACGGTACGGGGGGACACTGCTCTGGTGGTGTGTGAGCAATTGCTTGAGAAGCAGCAGCAACCGACTGGCAAACGTTCGTATGATCAATGCATGCATCTGTATGATCATTGCACGCATTATCACCAGAGGCGGCGGACTGGATATCAGCCACCGTAGCGGTCAATGTTGCCAGAGCTTCGTCATGGACTTCCAACTTTCTGGCAATGGCTTCGAAACGTGTGCCAGAAAGATTTACGTGCGCTGACAGAACATCTTTAATTTCATCAACGTCCAAGCGCAACTGCTGAAGTGCCTGCGAAATTGTGGACAGTCTTTCTGTTAACGCACTGTCAGGACTAGACGTGTCATGGGACACTGCCATGGATTGATGGGAGTCGTCAGGTACGAAATCGTGTGTTTGTGCACTTGAAGCCACAGGCTCTTTTGATGTAGCCGCACTGCAAGTTTGGCAAGTCCACTGCGTGCCGTCGGTAAAGGCTGAACTTGGCAAGCCGACGCAGCTTATATGGTACCACTTTGGACAGGTGTCCTTTGCTTCGCTGCACAGGATCATATTACCTCCGGCGGCACAATGTTTACGACCAGCAGGACAATCGGGAAGGCAAAACACTGCTGCGGACTTTGGTGGCTTCGGCGGCATTTTCAAACGTCCAGATTGATGAAATCACTGCAGAAAAATTCAGGTGTGCGGCGGCCACAACGACGGAGAGAGGCGCAGCTGACTCGGACGACAACGGCAGCTGAACGGCAGCTGAACACATCGAAACCCGAATCCTTAAAAAAAGTTCACAACATGTGGGTAGAGAAACTCCGTGCCAAAATGAAACAATTACTCAGGTGCCATTTAGAATCAGTAGCAATACGAGCCGCAAAACATCAACTTTTATGCAAGGCGTCAAACTGCATCAAGTGGATATCTCTGGACAGAACGTTGCTTAAAAACCTGTTACATATACAGGAGGAATGGGAGATGATGATTTCCATTTGCAAAATACTTGTTACACATATGGAGACGTAATGGAAGAAGGTGATTTCCTTTTGCAAAATACTTGTAACACATTGGCTTAGATTCTTAGATGTCCCATCTAAGCCAATATGTGTTACAAGTATTTTGGCGAAGGAAATCATCATCTCCCATTCCACCTGTATATACAGGGTGAGTCACCTCGAATGTAGGTTTTTTTCGATCGCAATTTCCACGAAAACGGAGATATCTCCATAACGACCCTTTGCACCCCTTCAGACACCCCAAAATGTGGCTTCACAGAATCGCAAGAAGACTGAGGTCTTACGCCCCATCACCCGAGACACGAAGAACGCATGCCTGCTGAAAAACGCCCCTCCACCCTCTCGACCCCTTCCCGCAGAAAACCACCCCTAAAACGGAAGCCAGGAGATGGATTTGAGTCGGATCACTTCTGGTGCCTTCAGATCAAGGAAATGAACAACTTTGTCATTTAAACCATGGACCTCAGAAGCACAGTTCTGGAGATAATGCACAATATAGAAAACAGCCCTTCTTTCCCTTCCCCAAAAAGGGTGTGGGGGTGTCAATTTGGGAGAACCCAATGGAACCAAACGAAGCGCAAGAGAACCAGGCTCCAAAACCTCCATTGCACCACAATTGTAGGTGCAGCCGTTTTCGCGGAAACTGCGATCGAAAAAACCAACATTCGAGGTGATTCACCCTATGTAACAGGTTTTTTGCAATGCCTGTAGGTACATCATTTTTTGGGCAGAATCATCCAAATGTCGAAGTTGGGCAGAACTTTTGCAATAAGCAGCTACTTTTGTTGTGACGAACTTGCGGTATGTGATTTGCATTTTCTTCGCCATGCCCACCCCCTACCCTGACTGCCTTTTGCTTTATAGTCAACCTACTGGTTGGTGTCCACCGATTGCTGATGCCAACCTGTTCTGGTTCAAAAATCCCTGAAGTTTTCAATCCACACTTGTTGCTGCAGATTGCAAAATAGAAACCGAAGTTGTTCCGTTGTTTTCACATGCGATGGAAGATGACTTTGCGCTTTTTAAAATGACACCTTGAAACATTCACTTCGATCCTGACAGGCATACGGTAATGGTTGCCATGCCTATCTCAGTTTAATGTTGCCTTTGTTCACACAGCAGCCATGTGAAGTCCAGTGAATGCAAAAAAGAGAGCCTTTTTGACATGTGTCGCTGTGATGGATTTCCAATTCCAATTTTATTTATTAAATAAAATAGAATTCACGCACAGTAGTTCATCTGCGTGTGAATCTGGGATATATCGCGACGGAACGAGGCAGCCAGACAGCGACAGCGACCTCGCTCTTCGTCTATGGTTTGACATTTATTGCATCCCAGTGGATATAGTCTGTGGCAACACCAGCAGTAAATCCCGATCGGCCGACCTCACATCATCAATCAATTGACATACATCAATTATGTCAAACGAAATAGGGAGAGCAGTGTACATGCTGCTCCAAAAGTCAACATCAATGAAAGAGGGAGAGCCGTGTACACACTGCGTCAAAAATCACATGGCAATCGCTCGCGTGTCTGATCGAGTGGAAACTGAATGTTTTAGGCCACTGATGGGCCATAAAAAGATAAATATGTTTTGTGGTGAAGGAATCAATGTTCTCATTGATGCATTTTCTTTTCCCATTTAACTGTTGCCTCCGAAACGTTTTTTTCTTCTTATTTTTAACTCTAATGCAGGCGGTAGCGCCATAGATTGTTTAAGATACATTCAACAATTTGACACCAATCACATGTGTTCAAATGCTTCAAACATAGCTCATAAGAGATGTCAGATTTTTATATTTTTTCAGATTTTTGGAGCTGTTGTTTCAATCTGAACAGTCGAATTTTACATGCGGGTACCTGTATTTGAAACAATTCCGTCGTCATCGTACAGCATGTTTTTGAAGTTGACCAGTTGACCTATACGCATATTCCCTTTGACACTTGAAAAAAGTGGCGATCAAATGCATGGGGTCAATGACTTGAAAGTAACAGTTGTCCTAAAGAATGCCGGTCTTTCTGCAGGGCCGAAAGCTTTGTTGAAACACCGTTTTGCACCGTTGAATGCACCGTTTTGCAATTTTGCACCGTTTTGCACCGTTTTGCAATTTTGCACCGTTGAAAGTTGCGTAAATTCAGGAAAAAATTCAGCAAGTAAATTAACGAATAATGGGAAAATTGAAATTTTGCTTGAAAAAAATTGTAAAAATTCAGTGAATTGATAAAAGTTGCACAAAAATTTTTGATAATTTGCAAAAAATCTAGAATTTTAAAATTGACAAAAAATTTGCGAATTTTTTGAGAATTGTGAAAATTTTGCAAATTTGGAAAATGTTTGAAAAAAAAGTAAAATTAAGTAAATTGCTGAAAATGCAGACCTTATTCACTCCCTCGCCAAAAATATCCCTAGAGGTGTTCCATTCGAAAACAGGCGCCATTTACAATCAGTGGCTAGGTGCGCTGCAAATTATCATGACATTCGTGTAAAGCGTGAAACTGAATCAAGCTCTGTAGAAGAATGGTCCTCTTTTGACCAGCCTTTGGAATTTCTCCAGTGCAAACGGGCGGGGTCTCTGCAGTCGTTTCCCACTGAGTTGAAGGGGGCATAGCGAGATTTTTGATACACATGTACATGTTGCCAAATTCTGCAAGGCTCTATGGAGGTAATCCAGGATTTCTGGATACATGCCGCTCGCGGATCACCTTTCGACGTTTTTCAACATTGTTTCGCTTAGGAAAGCCCCCTCAGTTCTGAATTCAGAAGCCTGGCGTGGAAGAGATAATATGAAAGGCAGGTGGAATTAAAATGTGGGATGCGGAAGAGGAATTACAATCTGTCAAGCGGAGCTTTACCACTTCCTGCTCCGGTCGAAGGCACTTATTGTGGACACTGAAGGTTGAAGTCACTTCGTGTATACACAATGTTATGAACACATTGTGCACACATGGACGGTTGAAGACACTTTGTGGACACTAAAGGTTGACATCTAATTGACACTTAAGGTTGATGAAATTTACTGGACACTTGAAGTTTGAAGTTCAAGACACTTGGTGGGCACTTAAGTTTATCGACACTGTGTATACAAAAGGTTGAAGGCACTTGGAAAACTTAGTCAATTCGTTTTACTCGTGTATTTTTCTCGTTTAATAAGGTTTATATTGGCTTTAGAGTGGATGCCATAAGTTCTCCGAACTCCGGGGTTTTGTGCGAGATTTACCCTTTTTATCCGGCTTATTGGTTCAGATGAAAAAATTCGGGATTTTCTCAGGCATGGTTTTTGCACCACCTTCCACCGCTTCCAACTGATTTTTTCTGGATAAATTTCATCGAAGTGTACAGCGGCGAGAAAATTAATTGTACCACATATGGTGATTATTCTCTCTCGAATTTTCGGGATACTCTCCATCCCATCAAAATTGGTGTTCCAGCAATGATTAGACGCACATTTTCGTGCAACAAAATCCGATTTCTTGAATCTGAAATCAACACAATTCACCCAATTCTCTTTGAAAGATCGAAAAACCGGCATATAGTCATGGCACGAGTAATTTTCTCGCCACTTTCTTCAATTATTCGTTGATTTTTAATGTGTGATGTGGGACTAGGGTTGGGTCCGTTTTGGCCGAAGAAAAAATGTTCGCCACAGGGACGGACATGTTTTGCGTTTTCTGCGTCGCCTCGTATAGTTGCGGCGGAAACCAGGGTTGGGTCCGTTTTGGCCGAAGAAAAAATGTTCGCCACAGGGACGGACATGTTTTGCGTGTTCTGCGTCGCCTCGTATAGTTGCGGCGGAAACCAGGGTTGGGTCCGTTTTTGCCGAATAAAAAATGTTCGCCACAGGGACGGACATGTTTTGCGTGTTCTGCGTCGCCTCGTATAGTTGCGGCGGAAACCAGGGTTGGGTCCGTTTTGGCCGAAGAAAAAATGTTCGCCACAGGGATGGACATGTTTTGCGTGTTCTGCGTCGCCTCGTATAGTTGCGGCGGAAACCAGGGTTGGGTCCGTTTTGGCCGAATAAAAAATGTTCGCCACAGGGACGGACATGTTTTGCGTGTTCTGCGTCGCCTCGTATAGTTGCGGCGGAAACCAGGGTTGGGTCCGTTTTGGCCGAAGAAAAAATGTTCGCCACAGGGACGGACATGTTTTGCGTGTTCTGCGTCGCCTCGTATAGTTGCGGCGGAAACCAGGGTTGGGTCCGTTTTGGCCGAAGAAAAAATGTTCGCCACAGGGACGGACATGTTTTGCGTGTTCTGCGTCGCCTCGTATAGTTGCTGCGGAAACCAGGGTTGGGTCCGTTTTGGCCGAAGAAAAAATGTTCGCCACAGGGACGGACATGTTTTGCGTGTTCTGCGTCGCCTCGTATAAGTGCGGCGGAAACCAGGGTTGGGTCCGTTTTGGCCGAAGAAAAAATGTTCGCCACAGGGACGGACATGTTTTGCGTGTTCTGCGTCGCCTCGTATAGTTGCGGCGGAAACCAGGGTTGGGTCCGTTTTGGCCGAAGAAAAAATGTTCGCCACAGGGACGGACATGTTTTGCGTGTTCGGCGTCGCCTCGGTGGAAAAGTCGCGGTGGAAAACCCCCATACAATTGAATGACGACAGTGGGGGCGTAAGGAGACTGAAAACAGATGATCATTCATTTGAGCAGTTTTATTCTGAGCGACAGTTTTGGGCGTACGAAAGATGAATAAACGATCATTCATTTTTGAGCAGTTTTATTCTGAGCGACAGTTTTGGGTAAATAAAAAGAAATTATCATTCATTTGAGCAGTTTTATTCTGAGATCCCATTTTTATTCGAAAAACATTAACAAAGCGTAATACAGGTGCTCAAAAATCTGCGAAAATGTCACCGAATAAAAAAAACAACATAAACAATAAAATTGCATTTTTTCGTCACAAGTCAAACCGTTTCGGAAACGCACGGGTAGCTATGTCATTTTACAATACACACAGGATAAACAAAACCCGATTTGCTGGAATATCAACAATGTTCGGCGTCCGCCAAAATACTTTGAACTTACGGAAAAAAACCAAAGGTCAGGCGAAAAATTCAGTCCCAAAGGTCAAATCCAACAGGGTCTAGTGCAGTTTCACACGTTGCACTCATTTTTCGCTGCCCAAAATGACCCCAAAAAGAGCAATTACTTTTTTTGAAGCAATAGTCGATTTTTTGTTTTTGTTAGTAGTGTTATGAAGAACGAATTTGATCTGTCTGAACTTTGTCTGAACATTTGTCTGAACTTTGTCTCAACTTTTACTTTTTTTCTATTGGCCATTTATGAGGGGCCAATGAGGCCACATTCAACCCAAACAAGGCATTTAGGCCTACTCGTATTTGCCACAAACGTATTCGCGACATGTTATGGCGTCATGTGATTGCAGCTTTTGAATTGGTTGGGGTTGAAATCCACTGTTCGGAATTTGCTCCGAACTTTTTTACGACATATGCAATTTCAATAAAATGGCGTCAAGTGTATTGCAGCTTTTGAATTGGTTGTGGTTGAAATCCACTGTTCTCAATTTGCCCCTAACTGTTTTACGACGTACTCAATTTCAATAAAATGGCGTCAAGTGTGTTGCGGCTTTTGAATTGGTTGGGGTTGAAATCCACTGTTCTCAATTTGCCCCTAACTTTTTTACGACATATGCAATTTCAATAAAATGGCGTCAAGTGTGTTGCAGTTTTTGAATTGGTTGGGGTTGAAATCCACTGTTCTCAATTTGCCCCTAACTGTTTTACGACGTACTCAATTTCAATAAAATGGCGTCAAGTGTGTTGCGGCTTTTGAATTGGTTGGGGTTGAAATCCACTGTTCTCAATTTGCCCCTAACGTTTTTACGACGTATGCAATTTCAATAAAATGGCGTCAAGTGTATTGCAGCTTTTGAATTGGTTGTGGTTGAAATCCACTGTTCTCAATTTGCTCCTAACTTTTTTACGACGTATGCAATTTCAATAAAATGGCGTCAAGTGTATTGCAGCTTTTGAATTGGTTGGGGTTGAAATCCACTGTTCTCAATTTGCCCCTAACTGTTTTACGACGTACTCAATTTCAATAAAATGGCGTCAAGTGTGTTGCGGCTTTTGAATTGGTTGGGGTTGAAATCCACTGTTCTCAATTTGCCCCTAACTTTTTTACGACGTATGCAATTTCAATAAAATGGCGTCAAGTGTATTGCAGCTTTTGAATTGGTTGTGGTTGAAATCCACTGTTCTCAATTTGCTCCTAACTTTTTTACGACGTATGCAATTTCAATAAAATGGCGTCAAGTGTGTTGCAGCTTTTGAATTGGTTGGGGTTGAAATCCAATGTTCGCAATTTGGGGCCATTAATGAACAAATTGAAAATGCGTTTGAATTTGGGTGTTTGCAGTGGCGGAGTTCACGTGCTCAAATGTGTGTTTTTTCCTATTTAACTGTTGCCTCCGAAACTATATTTTCTTCTTACTCTTATGCAGGTGGTGGAAATTAAAGTACCAGATTTCAACAAAGCGTTCTAGAGGTGATGTAAGATTTTGGCCTCGGTTATAAAAGAGGATCTTCAATTTCTGCAGCATGGAGTTTTTTGCTAAATCTGAAGTGTCGCAATTTTTTCACGCTTGTAAGAGAAATTCTGTCGTCACTGTTTGCGCCTTTGCTGGAAAAATATTTGTGGGTGGTTAAGGAGAAGTTTCAACACGTCTCTGAAGCTTCCGTATAGTGATTTTTTACATTTTTACATTTTTACAAAACATCCAGTTTACAGAAACTGCGCTACCGTATTTTACAGTCTTTACAAATTGCACCAAATTCATTCAGCAATTAATGTAGGTACCTACAACAAAATACATCAGAGTTTAGCACCGATTAATGAAAACATCTGTATCAAAATACAAATTACACGATGGCCATTCCACCAAAACTGACGAAAGTAACCACACCAAGTGGCAGTTTGACACTAAAAGTTTGGTGGCAATTTGACACCAAATAGTGGGAAATTCTTTGGGGATAATACGAATATTTGTTCCCAGGCAATTACAAACCGACAATGCTTTACCGCAGATACAAAACCGACAATGCTTTACACTATCCTCCGTTTAAACGTGCAGCGGAGCTTTGATCGGTTTGCCACAGGATCTTTCTTCTGCTTCCAGTCCTGTCGTTTCATAAGGTCAGGCTTTTGGACATCAGGTTTTGACGATCACCGAGCCGGTTTGGCCGGTGGGGGAAACGCCCGATCCAACCGAGATGTAGCCTAGGAGTTGAAAAGACGGAACGAGGCCCAATGAGTGATGGTGTCTCATGTGGCTCTCAGCGACTTGATCTGGAAATTTGGCGGTCAGCGACTTGATCAGGAAATTTGGCGGTCAGCGACTTGATCAGGAAATTTGGCGGTCAGCGACTTGGTCAGGAAATTTGGCAGTCATTGATCAGGAAATTTGGCAGTCATTGATCAGGAAATTTGGCTGTCTGCGACTTGATCAGAAAATATGGCGGTCAGCGACTTGATCAGGAAATTTAGCGGACGGCGACTTGATCAGGAAATTTGGCGGTCAGCGACTTGGTCAGGAAATTTGGCAGTCATTGATCAGGAAATTTGGCAGTCATTGATCAGGAAATTTGGCTGTCTGCGACTTGATCAGAAAATATGGCGGTCAGCGACTTGATCAGGAAATTTAGCGGACGGCGACTTGATCAGGAAATTTGGCGGTCTGCGACTTGATCAGGAAATATGGCGGTCAGCGATTTGATCAGGAAATTTAGTAGTCTGCGACTTTTGGTCAGGAAATTTGGCAATCATTGATCAGGAAATTTAGCGGTCTGCAACTTGATCAGAAAATATGGCGGTCATCGACTTGATCAGGAAATTTGGCGGTCAGCGACTTGTTCAGGAAATTTGGCGGTCAGCGACTTGATTGGGAAATTTGACGGTCAGCGACTTGATCAAGAAATTTAATGGCACCGGAAATGTGGCAGGGAGTCCAAATCTGCCACCATACGACAGCATGGCCATAATCACTCACGGCGTGTACAGCTGGACACCGACTGCCCTTTCGATCTCGTGCCATCTTTTAACATCTGAACTGCTTAACGGTTGGAGCGAGCATTTTCCAACCGTCAAAACATATTCGACGCGCCGGGCGGTCTTAAAATCCAAAGCCCGGAGACCCTACCAAACGACGGATCTGGAAGCAGGAAATGATCCCATCAGAAGACAAAAACTGTTACTTTAGATTTGAATCGCCCATGGTATATTTGAAATGGAATAATCTCCAGACAATACCCCTGGCTACGTATCAATTATTACGGGGAGCAGGCATCTCACAAGATATTTTCCTATAAGCTTCCACGACCTCTTCTGGCTAGCGTTTAACTTGCAATTTGTCGCACAAATTTTGGGGGCAAATAATTTATATAAGTTGTGGCAAATGCGAAGTTACTGCCTGTTCTGACGAAAACCATGCGAACTTTTCAAATTTGCAGGCATTTGGAAGCCTTATTGAAAACATGATTGTGGAAAATTACGTCCATTTCGTGCGGATATGCTCTGCCATTCAGTCTGCTCCGAGAAATATCTCCAGGCCAGCATTTCCGCATTTTTCAACTGCAGAAACGGGACGAAATTTGGCAGGCCGCACTTGCTCAAGGCAAACGCCTTTCTGCTACGATGACAAGCCTAAAAATAGCCAAACTGTAATTCTGTCTATCTGACATATTTGTATTTTTTGTTCCTGGACATCAAACCGCCGGACAAATACCTGCCTTCCACCTGAACCTCACCTAGTCAACCAATCAGATGTCCTGAGGCCAGGTTAAATGACCAGATATCATGCCACAAGACGATGTTTAGATCCCGGATTTATGAAGAGCCATATCTGGACATTGGGGCATCATGGCACATTACACATTAAATGGACAAATTTTGTCCGCAGTTTTAATGAAGTTTAACCTACGCGTATGGAGATACCTCATACACAAATTGGGAGCAGTTCTATTTCTGCACTCATCTCCAGAGGCCCACGAAAAAGCCGGCATTTGGTGACTTTGTGGGACATAGGTAATCTCGGAATTTCGGGGTCAAAGAACATTTTGTCACTGAACAAGTTCGATTCGTATGGACATCAGGCACAACTCAGATGCTCTCTGAATCGGAAGTTTACGTTTTATACCATCTTTGCAACACCTTTTTTTACCTTAGATGTGCTTTGATATAAATGTTCCTTTCGAACATTTTTGGAACATCTAGTGCTCTAGGAACGCGATTTTGCTGTCACAAACTTGGGACACATGCGCGATTTGGAGCACTTGCAGTGTTCCAAATCGCGCATGTGTTCCAAATTTGTGACAGGAAAATGGTGTTCCAAGAACACACCACGTGTTGCAAAAATATTCCGAAACGAACACATTCATCGAGCCCGTGTTAAAAAAGCGTTATAAAGGTGTTCCAATTGTAAATCTTTTTGATTTAGAGTGACCACGTGATGCTTTTGACACTAAATTTGCATCCCTGTATATCCTGCCGCAAAATCTAAATTTAAAATTCACCGGATCAAACGTCCACCTGCTAAAAATCAACTTAGGGGCTGTCGCTCACATCGGACGACATTTTGAGCGCTTGAAAACACCCGTGCTCAAAACGCCCACGTTTGACACATGTAATATTTAAAAAAATTGACACAAACGTTTTCCGATACAGTTATAGCAATGAAAAACGACTACATCTATGAATTTGGAGCACTGATCAGGTTTACCTTTGACCTTTGACTTATCTAGAGTCACGTCAATGGTGGTGTGGCTAACTTGACGGCTGTGGCGAAGGCATACACATGTCCTTCTTCACGGCGTGGAAATTCAAAACAGGTAACTCGTTGAAACACACCTGCCGATTTGCAGGTGCGACTGAAGTTCGGACACCTGTCCCGATTCGAAGCGGCTGCGGCAACGTCCCACACGCCTTACCAGCACACTTGTCAATCTTCTGAGGGTAGGTCAGCGTTGAGGAGGCATGCGAAGAATGACCTTCGTAGCCTGAGATGACCTCACCCTTGGCCTCGTCTCATACTTGCGTTTGAGTGTTGCAATGGAGGGGTTGGGCCTCAAGCGGAGCGTTCACCTGGTTCGGAAGGCCTGATGCTGCATAGTACTGTAATTGAAAAAACGAGAAAGTTTTTTTAACCAATTGAGCGGTGGGAAAGAGTCTCTGATGGGTATAGCATCAAAATGATTACTTCTGACGCGTACGACTGCCCATTTGGTCGTTATTTCCGGCGAAGGTGCAATTTCCCTGAAGTCCTACACTGGAGAAAAAATTGCTGGCAAATTGATACCGGTGTGAGAAAAGACGACCAACTGAAATCAGAAATTTTTTTCCACCATTTAAATTTTTTCCAAAAAAATTTTAGAGGTATATAGCAATTCCACCAAACAGTGGTGGCAGATTTCGAGGACCCACTTGGTAGCAAATCTCTTGGAAAATCAAAACTACCCCTAATTTAGTGTTGCCTTTTGACACTAATTTTTCGCTGAGAAAATTCTGAAGCGTTGGAACAAGACTTGGTGCTTCTGGGTCTCCGGCATTAAAGGGGAAAAGCTTCAAAGATTTCCCGGATGGCACGATGGAAGAGCAATGTTCGAGTTGCCCAAAATGACAACGTTTGGCTTTGAAGATAAAACCTTGGCTGAAGGTTTTCTATTCGTATGGTTGAGCTGTTTAGAAATTCAACCGATTATCATGGGTCATGAACTTTTCAATACAATCACAGCCACATTTGGAGCAGCCAATTTCGGAGAGGCTTTGTGGACCAAAAAGGTCGACAGCAATAAGAAGGTTTACAAGAAACAAAGGACGGACACCAAACCAAACAGTGGACTATAACAACAAGCAATTGGCGGACACGAAGACGTAGGTTGACAGCAAGCAATTGGAGGACGCCGAACAGTGGGTTGACAACAAGCAATTGGCGGACACGAAGACGTAGGTTGACAGCAAGCAATTGGAGGACGCCGAACAGTGGGTTGACAACAAGCAATTGGCGGACACGAAGACGTAGGTTGACAGCAAGCAATTGGAGGACGCCGAACAGTGGGTTGACAACAAGCAATTGGCGGACACGAAGACGTAGGTTGACAGCAAGCAATTGGAGGACGCCGAACAGTGGGCTGACAAGAAGCGATGTGTGGACACCATGCAGGTTGAATAGCATCAAAGGCGGACATCTAGAGGTTGTTGACAACAAGAACTATGGCGGACACCAAGTTGTTGGTTGACAACTGTGACGGGTTTGGGTAAAGGTTTAACAACCTCGAAGAAGCGAAGAACCTTTGGACTTCGAAGGAACCTTGAACAGCTTCAAATGAAAACAAGGTTCTGCGGCAAGGATGAAACTTCTTTACTAGCTCAATAGCTAAGGTACTTTACAAGAGCGGTCGAGAACAGACTGACTTGAAA
>JASGXE010006679.1:0-19065 GCA_030068105.1 Sinentomon sp. SZTP_YWyxl | reverse complement strand
GTAGTCAATGATGGTCAAATGTGGTAAATGATGGTAAAAGGTGTCAATGATGGTGAAAGCCGGTGAAGAAGGGGGTCCCCCACTTTCCGGGGCCCATATCTCCGAAACGGACGACCCTGGGTGACCGTTCAGGGTTGTTCCCGGGGGGTTTTCGGCTATGCCCGATCAAATTCAGGGTCGTTCCCGGCAGATTTCCAAGTCCTTCACTGACTTTCAGGGTCGTTCCCTGTTTTTCAGGGGGTCCCCCACTTTCCGGGGCCCGTATCTCCGAAACGGACGACCCTGGGTGACCGTTCAGGGTTGTTCCCGGGGGGTTTTCGGCTATGCTCGATCTAATTCAGGGTCGTTCCCGGCAGATTTCCAAGTCCTTCACTGACTTTCAGGGTCGTTCCCTGTTTTTCAGGGGGTCCCCCACTTTTCGGGGCCCATATCTCCGAAACGGACGACCCTGGGTGACCGTTCAGGGTTGTTCCCGGGGGTTTTCGGCTATGACCGATCTAATTCAGGGTCGTTCCCGGCGGATTTCCAAGTCCTTCACTGACTTTCAGGGTCGTTCCCTGTTTTTCAGGGGGTCCCCCACTTTCCGGAGCCCATATCTCCGAAACGGACGACCCTGGGTGACCGTTCAGGGTTGTTCCCGGGGGGTTTTCGGCTATGCCCGGTCAAATTCAGGGTCGTTCCCGGCAGATTTCCAAGTCCTTCACTGACTTTCAGGGTCGTTCCCTGTTTTTCAGGGGGTCCCCCACTTTCCGGGGCCCGTATCTCCGAAACGGACGACCCTGGGTGACCGTTCAGGGTTGTTCCCGGGGGGTTTTCGGCTATGCCCGATCTAATTCAGGGTCGTTCCCGGCAGATTTCCGAAAAATATAAAAATTGAGGGTCATTCCCTGTTTTAGTAAACACCTCTGTGAGTTTGGTGTTGCTAAATTCCCCTCGGCGAAAGTGGAGTTTACCCTGCAGTCTTCGGAGCTCACGCTTTTTTTGCTGTCCACCCCAGGAAGCGATCTGGCTGGGTTGGAACGCCCACAAGGTCAAGAAATTTTGAAATTTTAAGATTCTGTTTTCGAGTGCAATATTGATGTTCCAGCAGAGGCCAAATTTCTCCCATGGCGAGCCAAAACCCAAAGGCACATGCCAGAAAGGGACAACACAACATGATCCCAGCAACACAACACCCTCGTCTTCCATCTCTTCTCCAAAGTGGGCCCATTCAGCTCAGCGGCAATGTGAACCAAGAAACACAATCGGCAGGCAGCGTGGATTTTGTTCAGAAAACTGAAAATAAAACATTTTATCTTTCGATTGAGTTTAAAATCATCGTTCCCATGTCATTTGTGACATGAGTGGTGACATAATGGAACCACAGCCGTTTCATAAACGACAACCTCGCGTCACTTTGTGACATCAATAAAATGACATGAAAATGACATAATGGAACTGCACCTTAATGAAATAATGACATAATGATGACATAATGAAAATATGCGAACAACCCTTTTAACTCCTTGCCACTACCAAAGATGCAAAAACACAAATTCCTCCAATCTGTTTTGGAAACACCATATCACTTTCACTTGTGAGAAAGCTAGTTGAGCCCCTCGCTACATATCCAGAAATATGCGACATGCTTCCAGAACAGCCAAACTCAAAGCCTTCTCTTCGCTTGTGCTCCCTATTCTGGAGTATGCTTGTGTTGTCTGGGACCCCATTACTCAGTACTCAGTGTGATTATTTCCAAAATCGAGATGATCCAGCGAAGGGCTGCTCGAGTAATAACTGGATCATTTTCACGCGATATCAGCGCGTCTCCACCCTAATGAAGGAACTCGGCTTGGTTTCACTGGAGTCGCGGAGGAGAGACCGCTGGATAAAACTTTTCAGCGATATCGTTACCCATGCTTACAACTTCTCCATGCCATCTTGCTATGCAGCTAAACCCAAGCAGCGCAGAACAGATAATGGGCTTTCCTTTTCAGCTCCTTTTTGTACCTCGAATCAACTTTTCAATTCCTTTTTCCATCGCACTATACGTGATTGGAATGCACTGCCTGCCTCCTCGCCCATCATACAGAGAACGTCTGCATCCCTACACGTCACACCTGCGAAATGCGTCTTCCTTTCCTCCTTGCAATTTCAATCATTTTCACCTGATCTTTTTTCGTCCTTTCGTTTTTAAGTTTTAATTGACACAACATTGTTTTTAAACTGTTTTGACTCAGAACTTTGTTCCACGCCTACTACAACCAAAGTTCGTAGCAGTATTGTGATAATAAATAAATAAATAAGAATAAAAATTCACTCTCTTCAAGAATGCAGAAAACAGTGAATGCAGGTTTTTGGTCAGAGGTGTGATGAAGCTGGAAATGTCGGGTAAATTTCCGGTATTTCGTTTAATTGATGCTTCTGGCAGCAGACAGCCGAGTCCCTCTTGGTGAGTGAAGCAGCTTATTCCTCCATAGCTGTGTTTTGAACTCAAGATTCACGACTTTCCGCTTACGATGGCCTCATGACTCATTCTCGACATGCGAAATCGGGCCGGAACGAACACTCGGATCCTTGACGTGCTGCCATGCTGACACGACTCCCAAATTCAACGGGAAAAAGGGAACCAAGCAGTCACATGAAAGAAAATAACGGAAAGACAAAAAGGCCATCCGAGTGGAATTCTTGTGGTTTCCCTGCTTACTTTTTTTTTTATCTGGATGAACCAAACTGGGAACGTCTTCCCACAAGGAAGTGGCGCATTCCCATGAATGATCTGCATGGGTCGGCATTTTCTGCTCTTGTTGCTGGCATTTGGAGCATGGGCGTCGAAATCGGAAAATGGGACCACCCGAAAAGCAAAGCATTCATTTCGTATCTGTAAACTGGTGTTTCTTTGCTTATTGACTCTGTCTCCACTGCTGTCCACTGCCATATCTATCTTTCGACTCTAAGGGCCGATGCAGTTCGACACTCCATGCTTTTTGTGTCTTCATCCAAGACCTTCATCCTGCTGGATATCAGAAGGAGATGAACAGCGCAGTGGGAGTAGAAAAAATGCATATAGGATGCAGGGCAGGGATCCTATGGGGTTGCCGTTTTGGCTATGTTTATCTGGTAAAATGTTCAGGAATGAGACATCTTTTGTTGCAGCCACCCTTGGCGCTTGGAAGATGATGCAACAAAAGGAAGATATAACAAAACCACAAGATTGTAAAAACATAAAACTGTGCCTACTTTCAGTGCACCCCCATCCCCAAAACCTTTGAGGCAAAGAAGCTCCAGGCTCTTTATTGTTTCTGAAAGGTGTTGTTAAAAACCGGAACAAATCTCTAAAGAAACCGCCACATGCATTTCTTCCCAAAGTATAGGTAATAAGAATAAAATGATTTCCTTTGATAATGAAGGAAGCCCCTCATCACCCCCCATGAACAAAAGTCATAAATTTATCTCAGGCACAGCTCCTTGAACAAGGGAATAAGCAGTAAGTCCAACTTACAGCTTATTCCCATCTCTGAAGCCCAGTTACAGCTTATTACCGTTTCACGTTGAGGACGATCTTTGCCAGAGTTCAAGGTAAAAAGCAGTAAGTTATGTTTTTTGCAAATTACTGCGAAAATTTGCGGAATTTTTGTATGAGAATTGGAGAGCAGATTCGACTTTCAATTATCTGTCAAATGAGACATTAACCGAAAAAGTCGGATGATAACTCTCGAAAATGTGGCTGGAAAAAGATGTTTTCATTAAAACTCATTTTTCTCGAAACATGAAAATCATGAGTTACTGTTTCTTTCCTTTTCACGGCAGATTTGTGCGCTCAAAACAAAAGTGTATTTTTCAGCATGAAGCGACGAAAGAGAATGCCATCGCCACGCCACTTCTGAAAACCCCATCCTCCATGCCGACTTCCTCTCCATTCACAGGATGAGTTTCGTGCGACCATGCTCCCGTGTTTCGGTGTCGATTGACACTTCAGATGCATCCCACGCATCCGACGCTTCCAATGCGTCCGAAGCGGCCAATCGTCTGCCCAGACTGGCATCGGAAGAATCGGTGGGGAACTTCGGAGGAATCAGAAACATCTTTTGCATCCGAAAGAAGCAAAGAATGCATCCGAAGCATTGGGTGGGGCAGGCACATTTCGGAGGTGGCGACAATTCGGGGGTCGCTACCCCCGAAATGTAAAAACGTATGAATATCTGACAACCCCCAGGGGTTGTTCGGTTATCAGATATTCATGCGTTTTTACCTCAAAGCAAAGAAGACCGTTTTTAGCAGATTTGCCCTCCCCCTCATTTGTATTTGTCGTGCATGGAGTCCTTTCATTCTCAAACTCAATGAAAAAAATAATGAATCATCGAAAAAGAAATGCTTGGCTCCGATTGTGCCATCTCCAACTTTCACCGTTCTCGCAGGTCATCCCTCACCCTGTCCTCTCGCGGCCGTGTACAATGGCGAGAAAATTAATTGCACCATTGTCCGGATTTTCGCGGGAAAGATCTGGAGCCCATCGAATCGACAGTTGTGTTGCTGTCATTGATTTGACGAAAAACCCAGCCAGACCAGGTTCCCAACCTTTTCAGTCCCACTGCCAACGGCGGCATGAACCCATCCAGTCCATTTGGGGTAACAGTTCCAAAGACCTGTCTACATGTGGATTCGGCAATTTCGCGGACGTGTGCTATTCCTTATTCGCAATTAAAGCTAACCGAATCTCACCTAACCTATTCGCACAGTGCCAAAGAAGATTGGGTTATGGATGTTGGGCTGGGTTAGCAAAGGGCGGGGAGAGGTTAGGTCAGGTTTGGTTAGCTTTAATTGCAAATGAAGAATAGCACACGTCCGCGAAATTGCCGAATCCACATGCAGACAGGTCTTTGGAACGGTTACTTTTACTTCTTCGGCTTTCTTCAAAAAGGTTTGTTATCTGCACGTGCAAAAACGGACAACCACACGGCTAAAAAGACCGACGCACAGCCAGAAAAGACCAATGCACACCACGCAGTCAAAAAATGGTTAAACTTCCATATCCCTGACTACCACCACACCCACGCCACACCCGCAACACCCGCCACACCCGCAACACCCTCTTACGCCACACCCGCACCACCCGCAACACCCACCACACCCCTGCAGGGATGGGCAAAGTGGATTTTTGTTCTCTTTCTTTTCCTTCTTTTATCTATCCTAACCTAATCTAACCTAACCAAACCCACCTAACCTACCCTCAAAGGGTTAGGTTAGGTAAGGTTAGGTTAGGTTATAGGTTAGGTGAGGTTAGGTTTGGTTAGAATAGGTCAAGTTGGATTATGTTTTGTGTCAAAACATAATCCAACAAATAAAAAACAATGTCAAACACAAAGAAAAATAAAAAACAACAAACAAGAAAGAAAAGAAAGCGCACGAAAATCCACTTTGCCCATCCCTGCAGGGGTGTGGCGGGTGTTGCGGATGGTGCGGGTGTGGAGTAGATGGGTGTTGTGGGTGTGGCGGGTGTTACGGGTGTTGCGGGTGTGGCGTTGGTGTGGTGGTAGTCAGGGATATGGAAGTTTAACCCAAAAAATACCCGCACTACAAAAATTGACCGACATCTTACCTTACCAAACCAAACACACCTGTTTGGTAAGGTAAGATGGTCAGATCAATTAGAATTTGGTTGCGCTGTCCGTGGGTTTTTGCTCTGCTTGGGTGCACGTCTATCTTTGTGGCTGTTTGTGAGTCTTTTTGGCGGTGTGTGGGTGTGCACAGGTCTTTTTTTCGCTGTGCGTGGGCGGGTGTCCGATCAATGTTTTTAGCAAACCCTTGACAATCATGCAGCCAGATGATGCATGATTGCATGGTTGCGAATCGGCGACGTGGAGGTGCTGTTGTGTTCCTATGCTTCCTTTCTGATTTGAGCCAATGCGCACGCCTTCGTGTTGTCGCTTGAAACTGGAATTCGTTGGAACGTTGAGCGCATTGTGTTTTTTGCTATGAATCTTCCAACAAACGAACAATAAAGAGTTGCTGAAACAGATGTTTTTTACAAAATGGGAGGGAAACCAGCCATGCATGTTCGACAAGGGTGCAAACCAATCCAGACGCAGATGGCCAATGCATGACAGTAGCAATGGTGAAAATCTCCCCCAAAACCAGCAAGATCTTGGTGCATTGGTTCAATCAGTGCAGCGATTAATAAAATGTTCATTCCATTCGCTAAACAACTGAACACCGAGCTCGACGAAACAGGTAACGAAAGCGCAGCTTCCGTAGCTGCACCGTGCATGTCTCAATAAGATGGTGTGTTTTGGAAATCAGTGCATGCTTGGTGATGGAAATGCCCATTCAGAGCGTTCGCACTTTTTGTTTTTTTTGTCGTTGAATTTTGACTCGCCAATGCTGCTTTCTTCCAACAAAAAACACCAACAAAAAAGACTTCGAGAAACAGACAGACAAAAATGGGAGGGAAACCAGCCATGCATGTTCGACACGGACACAAACCAATACGGACGCAGATGGCCAATGCATGAGTGCATGAGAGTAACAAGCCTGTGTAAATGGTGAAAATCTCCCTCCAAAACCATCAGCAAGGTCTTGGTGCATTGGTCCAATCAATGCAGCGAAATCAATAATATGTCCATTCCATTCGCTAAACAACTGAACACAGAACTCGACGAAGACAGGAGACAAAACGCAGCTTCCAGAGGCTGGAGGCCCCAACTGGACACGCAGTGCCGAAACACGGTTGCGGCCGAAGGCCGCAGTGGGGCGAAGCCCCACTAGTATCTACTATTTTTCTCTTTTTTCGCCTACCCGATCCTACTCACAAAAAAGCTTCGAGATGTTGACTGCATTGAAAAATGAATGGGCTTTCTTCCAGTCAAACAAAGTTTACCTGCAAGCAACTCCACCGATGATGCGTCAGAGCGAACCTGGGAGTTTTCGCGCCGCAGCGGAAAGTAGACCCCCCAGTCCAAATCGTCAGCATAATCAACAGAGCTACCCACTTGCGATCTGAAGTCAATCACAGTTGAGATGTTCACTGCAGCCCAAGAAACAAACGAGCACCTTTTTATGGGTGAGGAGGGGATTTTGGTAATACAAAACTCAATAGGCAGCCTGGATCTATTGGATCTAGTACGCACCAAATGCAAAAATGGCCACTCCTTCATTTATTTTCGTAGGTGCCTACCATGAGTCAAGGAAGGCAGGACCCCTCTTATCAAAATACAAACGCAAAAAGTCGGTTCGAGAAGATAAATTTAATAAAAAAAAAATTCAAATACACCAACATAAAAAAAAAACCTACCTACATGAATACCTTATAAAAACAAATTTTCAAGAAAAACAAAATAAACCAAGTAGACATGACAAACCCGGGGCTCAAAAAAAAATAATACAGCAAGTCCAGGGAAACAATCATAGCAGAAAAGTACCACATGCCCATCTGTTCGAAGATCGATCATGGCATGGTGAAGACCAGGGGTGTGCGAATCCTGGATTCAAAATTCGAATCTGGATTCGAGTTGGATTCGGATTCGAGGTTGTCAGGATTCGACAGGATTCGGATTCGAGCAACTCAGGATTCGGATTCGACAAAAGGATTCGAAAATCGCTTCGAATTCCAATAATTTTTTTGGAATAAAAAAAACACCGAAAAAAAAAAATACTGCCGCGCTTTTCAAAAAAAAAAAAAATTCAAGGCCGCGATCGCGTTTCCCGTTTTGGAAAAAAAAAAGAATGCGCCGTCGGCCATCTTTGAATTTCAAAATGGCCGGCCGCCGCCGTCTCCGGTTCGTGACGTGTGGCTGTGCGTTCGCGATCTTTTCTTGGTGTTTTGTTGCGAAATCTGTGGTCTGTTTCGTTCTTTTTGAGTTTTCTTTTGCCATGGTGACTTTTTGCAGCACATTCAAGATAACAGGGCCAGGAAAGTTTTGGGTAAATTTTTGATGTTTGCTTCCAGATTTAATTGGGGAACCCTTTCCCCCCCAAGCCAATTGCCTGTTTATTTTGGGGCATAGATTAAGAATATATGGTTAGTGCAGGCTGGCTCCCTCTGTTGAATGAGTTTGCGGAATTTAAAAAACTTCCGCTAGGTGGCAGGTCGATCGCATGATACACAACTTCGCCGCCTTTCAAATGAGATCAGCTCAGTGGATTTGAAACTCGTTAGAGTTTGTTTTTTGTTTCGGCCCTTTCATGCGCTGCTTTTTAATTTTTCTGGTTGTTTTCTTGGCCAGGATATTCACAATGTGCCTGCACGGAGACAGTTTTTCCCGAAATGAAAAAAATGGCAAAAGGAATGAGCTCGGTCTTGAAAGAATTGCAAACTTTGGAATGAAGACGGAGTTTTCTGAAGTGGCAAGCAAACCGCTCAAGAAATCAGTCCGATTCCTTCCTAGACCCTGTCCTTTCCATGAGGGACATGTTGTCCATTGTTTTTGCAGGTTGCTTCATTAACCACAGGCGTTGCTGTGGCATCCATAGGGCAAACCTTCACCACAAGCTTTCGGGACGGCGTCATGGATTGGAAACGAATGGTTTGCACAGGATTGAGCTCCCATTGGCAGAGGGTTTGCGGGAAGGAGGGAAACCTCAGAGCTGAAAACAAAAAAAATTTGGTGTCTATTTTGGTGCTAATTTGCGGGTTCCTCCAAAGGGAGGGCACCTTTTCTTCGCCAGAGAGCGAAACCGGGACCTGCAAAACGGGCCCCGATTGAAAGGACCTTGAAAAGGGCGGATTTTTTTCGAAAGGGGTTTCAAATTGAAAAAGGATTCGATTCAATTTATTCCAATTCCGGGTTTTGGGCGTTTATTCGAACGTTTCTCCAAATTTTCAAAATTTGGGCAAATTGAAATTCCGTTTCCGGCTAGGAAAAAACCATTGGGAACCAAAAAATTTCCTTCCAAGGTGTGCATTGGCCTTCCCCCCCCCCCCCCCCCCCCCCCCCCCCCCCCCCCCCCCCCCCCCCCCCCCCCCCCCCCCCCCCCCCCCCCAGGTGTGACATTTCGTTTCTGGAATACAACCCAAAACGAACCCTAAATTTTCCCAATTTCTACAACTTTGAGGGGCTCTGCACTCAGACCCACACCAAGGGCTCTGTAACCCAGTCTGGGCTGCGCCCAGATTCTTCACTGAGGCCATGCTCCCTGCAGAAACCTGAAATGATGTCCCTGTGATGGAGCCAAATCGGTGCCCCACCATGGCCTGAAAATTCACAGCCTGCATGCATGCAGTGTTGGCGAAAAGACACCCATTGTTGTTGCCCTTTGGTGTTGTTGGCCGAAAATTGAAAAAAAAAATTGACCCCGATCTGGTCTTGAACCCAGAACCTCTTGCATCCTAATCCAGTGCGATAGCCACTGCGCCATGGAGTCCCGCACTTCGTTCTGTTTTTTGCGTTCACATTTAACGATGATGTGGATTGCCTCGCAGAAACGAGGCATGCAGGGATGCCCACGCCGATTCGCTTGTTCTCAGACCTTTGTGCACAGAATTTCCGGAGCAAACGAATTGCAACTTTGTTTGATTGGTTTTGGAATGAAGAAAAAAATTGAAAACTGAACCTCCGAACACACACGTTTCTGTCCCCATCGGTTCCAGTTGTTTGCTGTGGAAAGCAAGAAATTTGGTACAATGATGCGGGTTGTCCATGACGTTGAGAGGCCCATGATTTTTTTGTCCAAAACCCGCTGTCGTTTCACATTTTCTGACAAGGTTTTCTTCAACGAAAAGTTTTCCAGACCCCCTCGGGGGAGACCTCCTTGTGGGCGACCCCCAGGGGGTCTACACCTTGCATGAAGTTTCGTACACCCTCCAACAAAACCTCTGCGACACCAATTTCGCCCCCAAAATGAACCCTGAAATTTCGTCAGCTTCTGGGGTCTCCGACCCCCAGATCCCCGGCATTTACTCCGCCCCTTGGAACCCCGCTGGGGCGCTACCCCCAGACCCCAATTACTGGGGGGCTCCGACCTCTATAGGTACTCACGTCTGGGATGCGACCAGGTCCGTCGCTCAGAGAAGACCACCTCGAAAACGTCACCCCCAAGTTTGAGATTCTGGCAAAAGTTGGTAGGAACTGACTTCCACCTGAGAGTGGAAGGCAAACCTTGGCGAAATTATCAATTCTGAAGGCAGGACGATGTTCAGCGTACATTTTTCCATGAGATCGCAAAGTTTTATTCCATTTGCCGCAGAGATATCGCCATTTTCCAGCGAAGATATTTGAAACTCCATTTGATTCTGTTGTCGGAAACTTCCGACTTTGTGTATCATGCGATCGCCGCGCCTCTTGCGGAATTTGTGAGTTTTCGGGTCCCAGTGCATTAACCATATATATCTTAATCTATGGTTATGGTCTCTCTGTCAATCGAGCTGCAACCGATTTCTGTTTTGACTTCGGCCTTGATCAATTGGTCAAGGTTCCCACTCGTCCTGTTTCTAACTCTATCTTGGACATTTTTCTCATGCGGCCTGTTCACATTCTAAATTCCGTCTCTGTGGAAACAGGCATAAGTGATCACTTGGCTGTTCTGCTCATTTTGAACCTGTCGGTCCCACCTCATCATTTGGAGCCACCTGTCCTGATTAGAGACTTCAAGCGAATGAACAGTGTTGGTTTTTCTGAATTCCTGCTCAGATCATTTCCCTCTTTTCGTGATAGGTATTTGGACTCATCCATCAACCCACTCTGGTGCGATTTTGAATCCATAATTCACCACGGCATCAGTCAGTTTGTGCCTACTCGCCTCATTAGGCCCAGAACCAATTCCTTCTCCTTCAATTACCCCCCGCATATTCGCCATCTTTCTCGTCAGTGCAGAAAATACTACAAATTTCGCCACTACTCTGAGCTTTACTCAAGAATCTATGATTCTCTCTGTTCCGACCTCGCTGCTGCTAAACTTCACCATGAAAATCACCTCCTTCTAGTCTCTCTCTCAGGTCCGGCTCATGCAACTCCAACTCCCGTGGAACCTTGCAAAATGCCTGGAAACAGGTGAATAATAGGTTCCGTGGTTCAGTTTGTATCCCGTCTTTAAACCTTCAAGATGGCCTAGCAAGTTCACCATCCGAAAAGGTTGAGGCATTTGCCCATCAGTTTTCTTCCACATATTCTGCTGCCACTTTTGATACTTCTGCCTTTCCAGCTCCTTCCATTCTCCGAAACCATATCCTGCTTTCTCGATAACCATTTCTTCTATATCATCTGCTATTCGGAAATCTAAATCGTCATCTTCTGGTCCTGATGGAATTCCGGGATCTCTTTTGAAATCTTTCCCTCTTGAATTTTCTGCCTATCTCTATCTTATATTCAACAAGTCCTTCTCTTGTGTTGAGCTACCTCAGGCATGGAAATCTGGCAGAATTACGCCTCTGTTCAAAAAAGGCGATCCTTCACTACCAGCTAATTACCGTCCTATCAGTCTCACTTCTTGTGTATGCAAGCTTATGGAAAAGCTAGTCTCGGACTACATCAGGGAGTTTCTTCATGCCACTAATTCTATCTCTCCTTGTCAGTTTGGCTTTCGTCCTGGCTGGTCTTGTGAACTTGCTCTTGCCAAGTTTACTCACATCGTTGCATCCTCCATTGACAAAGGAACTGATATTGATGCACTTTTCCTGGACTTCAAAACTGCCTTCGATGTTGTTCCACACAGGGCTCTAATGTTCAAATTGCAGTCTTTGGGCCTCTCTGCTTCCATCATCTCTTGGATTGATTCTTTTCTGAGCAACCGAACACAGTCGGTTTCTCTTGGTGGTGCAAATTCATCTTCTTTTCCAGTAACATCAGGTGTACCTCAAGGTAGTGTGTTAGGCCCTCTTCTCTTTCTTATTTTCATCAACGACCTTCCTGATGTCATATCTTCTTCGAATATAATGCTATTTGCTGATGACTGTGTTCTCTACAAGACCATTCAGTCTCACTCTGATTGCAATCTTGCTGCGGGATGATCTTGCTTCCCTTGACTCTTGGAGCCTGCAGTGGGCCGTTGCCCTATATGCATGAGTGTCCACATCCGGTTCTTGACAAAGCTCCATCCCCTTCAATCCTCTTATATCCTTCCTTATTCGGCCGCTGTCTTGATCACCTCATAATCCTGCAAATATCTTGGTGTGACACTTACATCTGACCTGTCATGGAAATTGCATATAAACACTATTGCACGTAATGCCAATTTTGCTCTTCTCAAAATCAGACGCCTATTCAAATCTTGTTCTCCTGCAACCAAGGAAATTCTCTACATTTCACTTATCCGTCCCCTCCTGGAATATGCCTGCATAATCTGGGATCCTTTCCACATCTCTCTCATTCATGAACTTGAAAAAGTCCAACGCAGAGCAGCTCGCTTTGTAAAGAACGATTTCTCTCCCTACTCGAGCGTCTCTTCAATGCTTTCCTCTCTGAATTGGCCACCACTCTCTGACAGGCGTTCTCAGTTCAGGCTTTCTGCTCTCAGTAAAATTTTCACACTTCACGGTGGCTGGTCATGTCTTTCAGATACTCTGGCTGCTCCTGCTTATATTGGTCGACATGACCATGCTTTCAAGATTAGCCTTTATCAACCTTCCAAGAACATACTTAAGTATTCATTCATTCCAAGAACTATTGTAGACTGGAATTGTTTACCCCTCAACTCTGTTGAATCACTAATTCTGTCTCAAAATCGCCTCTTGTACTTAGACCTAATCTTGTGGGCCCTATTCGGATCTGGTGCAATGCATGGGGTTGATAAAGATTGTGGTCTGGGAACGGGTCAGGGACCCATGCCCAGACCTAAGCCGGGAACCTGCCCGGAGACGGCGGCCCATGTTGGCGGCCCCCCACTGCGTGGTCAGTGCAAACCCTTTTTCACGCAGCTGGGAAGAGGGAGTGTGCGTACTGCTGGCGAACGCCGCTGGTGCTTCCGTGACTCCCTGCGCTTGTTAACGGCAGTTGCCGGACAGCGCTCTCGCCGCGCGACTGACGCAAGGCGAACCTTTCCCTCATTGTAGTGCACTGGATAGGGTAGGTACCCACGTAATCCTCTAAAATGCTCTTATCCCTTGTCGTGCTTCAAATTTGGCTTTATCTTCCATCCAAGATCACATTGTAGTAGGTAGCCTACCTACTTATCTATTCTTTCATTCCGGGTACCTGCCAGTGATCACTTGAATCAATTGTCCTGGCAAAGTCTAAATTGTGACATTTTTCAAATCTCAGATCCCCTTTTTCTGCTTCTTTTTCCCTTTCCTTCTGTTTTTTCTCTCTCTCTCTCTTTTTTTCCTTTTCTTTTTTCTTTTGTTTTTTGTTTTTGTTTGTTTTTGTTTTTTTCTTTTTTTTCTTCTTTTTTTTTCTTCCTACCTATATCTCTCTCTTCTCGTTTGTTCTATTTTCTGTTTTTTCACTTTTATGTATTTTTTGAGATTGTGAATGGGTATGCATGAGGAGATGAGTGTTAGAGGTGCTCAAGGTTGGTTCTTGCCGGGTTGTGTATGTGTGTGTGTCTGCTTGTGTGTCTGAAATGATTGCTATATGACTAGGCCCGTCCACATTCCGATGATCTCTTCGCGGTCCTTTCCCCTCCTTTTCCCTTTACCCCTCCTTTCGATAATGCAGCCGACGGTCGCGTTTCCTTCCCATCCCTTCCTCTCCCTTCCCTGGTATATGATGAACCTCTGCTGTTCACAATTGATGATTGCCTTCATGGCATGAAAACCTGTAGAACAGAGTGAATCTGATACCGATACCGATGTTGTATTCAAGGACCACGAAAACTGCAACTTTTTGAACTTGGTCACTGTGGAACCTGACCCTGTTTTTTTTGGGGATTCTTGCAATGATCATCACTGTCTGATGGCAACTTGTTGTACGGCATTGGGGCTGTTTTGGGTTGGAAAAACAAACAAATGGCTGCTGGCGGTGTGATGGGACTGGACTGCCAGGCTGCTTGCTGGTGGTGCACTGGATTTTTGGAATTTGGCAGTGACCCTAGCTTGCTGGAGCTGGTGGCCAGTTACTCAACTAGGCCAAAGCAAGGAAGGCGTTTTTTGCTTCTTGGAGGAACCTGTCTGGTTTCTCCACACACACACGCACCACACACACCTGGCCTTGTTAATTTCCCAGAAAAATTGTTTCCGATGGGATATCTTTCCTTTGACAACTCAGGTTTTGGTTGTTGACATCTTTCTGGTGGCTAGGTAGGTATTGGTCCAGCCACAAGAAAGAAGTCAACAACCAAAACCTGAGTTGTCACCTGTCAAAGGAAAGATATCCTGTCGGAAACATTTTTTTCTGAGAAATTATTGTTGCTATGGGAATGCTTGCTTGAAATTATTGGGAATGCTTGCTTACCCAATAAATATAGTATTGGATAAGCAAGCATTACGCACAAAACGCAGGTACCAATACCAAAAGGATGTGGTGGATTTGACTTCCAAGTTCCAACACACTGCTTTTGTCAAGAGGAGAGTGTTCTCAGTTTAAAGTTTTCAAAGAGCTGACTTACGATTTTTTCTTTTCCATTTTCTTTTTGTTCCGTGGTTGCTTAATTTCGACTCGCAATCTTGTATAATCTGCATAACATTGACGTCGTGACATTAGCGACCGACAACTGCTGTCATCAGGTGCAGACACCGTTTGCTGGTAGGTAACAAACAACCACCAACACAGGTGGTCCCTGAAAACCGGACAGCCGGACAGGACTGCCGGACAGGCAGAAAGGACCGACCCGGACAGGTTAGGTTAAGTTAGATTAGGTTAGGATAGACCATCCTAACCTAATCTAACCTAACCTAATCTAACCTAACCTAACCCGTCCGGGTCGCTCCGGTGGTCCTGTCCGGCAGTCCGGTTTTCAGGGACCACCACCAACACAGGATGCTGAATCAGCGACCAATACCTGCCGGCTGCTGAATCAGTGACGGACACTGGATGCAGAATCAGACCAACATCGGCTGCTGAAAAGTGTCCCGAATCCCGATACCAGCTGCTGATTACTGACATCAGCGGCCAACAGAATAGTGCCATTAGACTTTCAGACATCAGCGACCGACACCAGAGGATGCCCGCTGTGCTGATATCAGTGAGAGACACTACCTATCTGTTTCTGTGAACAGCAGCGACTGCTGAATCAGCAAACCGACTCCGGCTGCTGAATCAGCGATTAACACCAGCCATGATACGGCTGCTGAATTGGCGACCGACATCCCTAGTGACATTGGGTAAAGACTGACACGTGTTGACATCTGTAACCGACATCAGCTGCGGGCATCGATGAGCGAAACTGTCTGCTGACAGCAGCGACCTACACCAACTACCTAGTAGGGCTGTGCGAATCGGCTTTCGAATCGAATCCTGCGAATCGAATCCCTAAGGTTCGAATCTCGAATCGAATCCGAATCAGTTGTCCAATTTCGAAGCGAATCGTCACGAATCGAATCCTTTTCTTCAAATCTCCAATCTCGATTCGAATCCCACCACATATCTCGAATCGAATCTTTTCGAGTCGAATCTGGCCAGATTCGCGATTTTCGAATCGAATCCTCGAATCGAATCACGATTCATGCAGTCCTACAGGATAGTAAACGTGACTTTTATTGTGGGCATTGCTCAGCGACACTTGTAAGCACTATTTGGTTCCATGTTGTGGCATGCCTAAGGGACTGTGGATCAATTTGGAAATTTTGAAAGATTCGAGATTCGATTCGAATATTTTCCGAATCATCGCAAAATCCCCAATCGAATCATTTCGAATCGAATCCTTTACCTCGAATCTCGAATCCTGGTTCGAATCTTGCCATATTTTTCGAATCGCATCTTTTCGAATCGAATCTGGCAAGATTCGCAATTTTCGAATCGAATCCTCGAATCGAATCAAGATTCGCCCAGCCCTACTACCTAGGTACTGAAACCGGCTGCAGATTCAGCGACCGACACCGGCTGTTACGTAAATCAGCGACCGACACCTACTTCTGAATCAGCGACTGGCATTGGTTGCTGAATCAGCAACCACCATCGGCTGCTGAATCAGCGACCTTCACCCGTTGCTGAATCAGTGACCAATATAGGCTTGTTGCCGACACGGACCGACACCGGCTGCTGACATCGACCGACACTGGCTGCTGAATAAGCTGCTTACAGACCCGGCTTCTGAATCAGTGACCGCTGGCAGCGACCGACACCGGCTGATGACGACTACCGACACCGGACAATCAAAGAGTCAATGCATAAAAGGGTTTCCATTTTTGAAGCAAATGCTGAAATCTAAGCCTGCGCTGCTCCATCTGGTTGGTTTTCAAATTCTCTTAGAAAATGGATGCAGCATTGTTCCAAATAGCCTACCTATGATACCAGACCAAAGACTTAGGCAATGCAAAGCACCCTACGTAAAATGGATTCTTTATACACTAATTAGGTACAAGAGAAAATGGTTAAATGATGTAGGTAGGAGGTACCTACCACCTGCTTTATTCCATGATTACCTACCAGAGAAGAGACTACGTCGGTACCTACTTTATTCTATGATTTCCAGACAAGTAGGTAGGCACATGCGTCGGTCATTTTCAGAAAATTGTTAGACTTCCTATTTGAATTGGATACCTACGTATTCGAGTTTTTCAGGCTAGTATTCGACTCGATTCGATTCGAATTCGATTTTTTACGTCCTCTATTCGATATTTGATTCGAGGCAAAAAACACTGATCGCAGAGCCCTGTGGCCCTGTCTGTCGCCTGCCAGTCCTGAATTTGAAGCCAGTTCACGCTCTGACATCTCGACTGAACAGTGACGAGGAGCAGCATGTGAGCAAATTTATGCAGGATGCCACAAAGTGATGGCTGTGGCTGTGGAACTTGCAACGTGCGTGAGGCCTTTTTGCCATCCGGTACACTCCTTCTACCTACCTATATCTCCCTTACCTTCTACCTTGTTGGTACCTAGAATCTACATAAAATGGGAGAAAAATGTTCAACTTCCCACCGCAGAAAACCTCCCATGAATCTCATAACACTGCCACTCAAACATTATTTTTTCATTCAAAAGTTGCATTGATAATCATGATTTGAAAATAATGTGGAAACTGGAAAAAAATGGCAAATAAATTTGTACACCGCTGCAGAAAAGTAGGTACCTACCTACTGTTGGCATCTACCCCTATTCTGGGATTCGAGGAGGATTCGGATTCGAGCCCATTTGGATTCGAGTGGATTCGGATTCGAGATTTTTTTTGGGATTCGGATTCGGGTTTGATTTTCCCACCGGGATTTGGATTCGGCTCGGATTCGAGTTTCTTGAAAAAAGAGAGATTCTGATTAGAAATTTTTGGATTCGAAAGGATTCGCACATCCCTAGTGAAGACCTTACAAGTAGCTGCCTGACATGATCACGAAAAGCGGGACCCTTCATTGCAAGGCAGTCTGGAGTAAGATTTAGACTATTCCATAGGAAAATAGAGCCAACAAAGAAACTGTGTCTGTCCAGGTTACCGAATGTGCAAGGGATTTTCAATGAAAGATTTTTACATTTTCTTGTGGAGCCGGTGTTTAGACTTGGATGCAAACACGTTTCTGCCCACCCACCTCTGTCAAGGATGCAATTTCTGAGAATCTCAAGAGCATGCAACTTCCTCCTGAGCTCAAGGGATTCCCAACCCAATTCCCGAAGAAGTCCACTCACACTTACAACTGGGTAATGGCCAATGATTCCGCACACAAACCTCGCCGCTCTTCTCTGCACAGCCTCTACTTTCTCGATTTGACATGAAAGATGAGGATTCCATGTGGTAGTTGAATACTCAAGCAAGGACCTAACAGTGGAAAAGTACAGAATAGTCTTTACACACGTCTGGATGCTGAAGAGTAATTTCTGATGAGAAATTTTAATTGCACTGAAGCCCGTTTGACAATGCTGCAGATATATGGGCCCCAATCCAGTTTCCTGTTGAAGGTCAATCCCAAATATTTCACTGAATCTGGTCTTGGGAGAACAGTGCCACCAGAAGTATAATCACAAAGGGTGACCCTATTAGAGCGGTGGAAAGAAATTACATTTGATTTTGATGTGTTTATTTCCATGAGGTTTGATTTGCACCAATCAGTCACAGTATCAAGGTCAAGCTGAAGCAGTTGCGAGTCATCCTGTGTCAAAAGAGGTCTATACAAGACAATGTCATCAGCAAACAATCGTACACATGAACCTATACCTTCGGTAATGTCATTGATATAGATGAGGAAGAGAAGGGGGCCACACACCGAACCCTGTGGGATACCGCTAGTGAGTGCCTGACAGTCTGATTTTTCCCCGTTCAGAAGAACCTGGAAATTTCGGTTGGAGACAAATGTTATGATCCAATTGAAAATATTTTCGGGAATGGCCAATTGTGCCAATTTTGCACAAAGTACAGGAATGGAAACTCTGTCAAATGCTTTCACCAAGTCAATGAAGATAGCATCAACCTGAGTGCCTACTTTAAGGTGCTGGATGATATCATGTGAGAAAGAAGTCAGTTGTGTTTCACACGAGAATCCTGATCTAAAACCATGCTGGAATTTGCTAAAGAAGTCCCCACATTCAAGGAGGTTACGTAAATATCCTGCCACAATTTTCTCCATTAACTTAGCTGAAGAGCAAATCAGGCTTATTGGTCTGAAGGAGGTCAGGGACACTGGCAATCCACCCTTAGGAAGGGGTTTGACAATATTCAACATCCAATCATTTGGAATGATATTACTTGACAAGGAGTTGTAGAAAATGACCAAAAGAAACTTGGATAATACATCAGCATGGTTTTTAATAAAGATCATCGGTATCCCATCAACCAAGTCAAAGGTGGAGTTTTTGCATGAGCGGATGGTTGCTGCAATTGCCTCAGGGGTAAAGATATCAGCATCTCTTATGAACTGTTGGTGTTCAGTTTGGTAGGCAGTGCCATGATTTGACTGAACAGGAATAAGAAAAGCCACTACAGCCTTAGCAAAAGAGTCACTAATTTTGGAAGAGGAATTGTGTTTTGCATTCACAGGTCGTAGGTCCATGTCGTTTGCCAACACTAATTTTCTAGTTTTAGTTTTGGAGTGATGAAATGTCCAGAAGGTTTTGGTGCTGATAACATCATTTATTG
>JASGXE010006678.1:0-19422 GCA_030068105.1 Sinentomon sp. SZTP_YWyxl | reverse complement strand
AATCCCACCGAATCGAGCCAAATGCATCCTACACCCTCCAAACCCTTAAAGCTGACAAAGCTTTTTGACAGAGCTTAAAGTTTACCTCTGTCAAAAAACCATGATTTTGCCTTCAATGGCGTTGTCGAAGTAACTTTTTGTCGTATATTCCTCAGAGAACGCACATTTATATGCTGCGGAGTTTATTTATTTCCGTCAGCAGACGTTGCAACTATAATTGCCCTCTGGGACTGCCTATCAAATGTCATTGTACATGAATCGCATAATGAACCTTGCAATTTTGTAATGTCCGGTGATTTTAATTTACCCGCCATTTACTGGTCCAATTTGTCAAACTTTGACATTGGTGCTAAAAATATGACTTTTATAGACAACGTTGCTGATGCTGGCTTCAGGCAATTAGTCCGAGAACCTACCCGTTTCTGCCGAAGTGGGGCTTCCAGCTTGCTAGATCTGTTTTTTATAAATTTTTCAACTGATTCGGAACAGGTCAGAATTATTGGTGGCATTGCTGATCATATGGCAGTATCTGTTACGGTCAAATTTTGCTATGCTAATCACTTACCCTCAAGCAAGTTCAAAATATCGCCGGCGGCAAATAGAAGGGCGTTAAGTGGTCATTTTTTGCTTAAAAATGCACAATTAAACAACACAGGCCCAAGTAATACATGCTCCCTTTTCATTAGATGGACATGCACAGGTGTGGAATTATTTAAAATGGAACCAAGTGCCACATGATCCACCCAATAAACTTGTCCCAAAGACAAGCTTGACACATGCAATAAAGCACAAAGTGTCATTTAGCTCTTTCTTTTTACCCAACGCACCAGTTAATGTGTGAGATCAGAAAAATCTATGTGTCACTTTGAACTCTTTTCGTACGTGATACACAAGACGAGTGACTGAACAAAAGAGCGCCAACTATGAATTAGATCCGTGTTATTGCGAATAGCTGATGAAAACCTTGATTGTTCTAAAAGGAGCCAACTACAAAATAAGCCTCTATTTGTTTTCGGAGCGAATCAAATGCGATGACCAGAAATGAAAGGCGTCAAGTCACAGATCGCTCCCTTTCATTACGCAAGTAAACTTCGAAATCAAGGAATAAAAATGGACCAGATGCGAGTTGACGCTCTTCTCTTGAACGACGCCATTATATGCATAGGAAAAAGAAAATGGGCTGAAGTCATATCTAAATCCCTGTCATTGTTCATGAATTGGATAGAAGAAAAATATACAACACAGCGACAAACATAAGTTAGCGCTTTGTCGTTACCCATATAAATGTATTCGCAGACCTGCACAACACAGACTCGTGTGTAACTTGACTCTTTGTCGTTGTTCTTATTTTTACATGCGAGATGTGAAGAAAATCGATAATTTGGAATCATCAATCTGTTTTTGAAACTCCGAATTTTATTATCAAGTTTTAAAAAAAATCATATTTAAAATCGAAAGTTAGGTTGATTATCATTTGGAAAAAACAAAAATTGCCTCATGAAAATTGAAGAAAGTGGCAGAGTCCTTGCGCAAACACAAAATAAAAGATCCTGCAGACACCATTTAAAAAATTCCAATTCCATGGTATTGACGTGTAGACACCGTACACGCGTTGTTTCATGCTATTTTTTAATTTATCTGCTGTTTTTAAACACAAAAATACATCTGCAAAAATGGTAAATGGCCATACAAGTTCATGGCAAGAATAAAAATGGTATAAGGCAAAGAATTCGTTGAACATGAGGTCACTGCCAGTGAACAAAAAAGACACCAAAGAAAAACCTCTGGGCGTTAGAAAATTGAGCTTTTGTGTGAATAACAGTGGCTCAGTCGGGGAAAAGGACATTTCAGTGTCTTGAAATCTTGAAAAAGAGTTATAATGAGAGCTAATGAGAGCTAAGGAGCAGAAAGTTGAGGCCCATTTTCAGTTCTGGATTGAGGCGGAACGGCTTTGTGAAAAATTTCATGCGTTTGTTGCGCAATGCAAGAGTTGGTATTGCGCTCTGAATAAATTGCCAGAGTGAGCTTAAAAACATCATTTGAAAACAAAATTAAATGAAACATGCAGCACTTCTTTGCATCATAACGAACACCTCAATATGGCAGCAAGGACACGCATCCCGAACAGCGCTTGCACCCGCAAGAATTGGCGATACTAATTTTCTCCAATCTGACAAAGGAAGATAAATCCTTCAGTAATTCTCTATTTTGCCTCCGAATTCGTGCAACGTGACTTCATTGAAGAAGTCATGTTGCGTGGAAATGACCTGAACCCCTTTCTGCTTTTGCAACATTTCAACGCAAATTTTTCTGCAACATTGCTTCCAACTATAAAAGACTTCTTGCTTCCAGCAAACTACCTGGGAAGGCATGATCATGATTTCAAGTTAAGAACTCAAATATCATGCAAGGATGTGGGCAAGTTCTCTTTTGTTTCGAGAACGGTAAGAGAATGGAACTCACTGCATCCAAGGGTTTTTGGTAATGGTAGGGACATCAGTGTTACTACTTTCAAAAGAAACGTAGTTACTTGGCAGAATGAGAGCAGGTAAAAAGTTTTGGTAGGTATCGCAGCTCCAGAAGTTGCCTGGATATGCAGGTGAACAAATGGACAAGTGTTGAGTCTAATTTCCCATCTAATAGTTGTTCATTCACCTTTCTCATTTTCTCTTATTTGTTTGTTGATTTGCGCCTGGACTATGTCCTTGCAAATTAAGATGAATTGAATTGAATTGAATTGAACTACACCGAGTTATCAAGAAATTGTCCAATCAGTCCAATCATCCACCTATTCAAGCGTGCTCCCTCACCACTATCACTGCCTGCCATTGCTCCACATTTTGATCTTTAATCTGACTGTCTTTTCTCTATCTTATACGGCCAGTGGTGTGTTCAGGTGTCCGATGCAAGCCCACATCCGTTGAGGAATTCCACTCCTGTGGAAACAGACAGTTCGTTTCGCTGAAATTGCTCTGTGTTGAAACGTTTAGGACAGATTTCGATATTTTGGTGTCGAAAGAGAGCTACTAAGATGGTGATTATCATTTCGTGTAGAAATTTCATGATTTTATTTTGTTGCATTACTGCATTTAGAAAATTGTTCGCGGAAACAAAGCCCATTTCCGAGACCATCGGAAAAATTCTGCCTCTATGCTTGCAAAATGGACTGCGGCGCAAGTTTTTCCGTTGCAACATGGGAGCATCCTGCTGCAAAGTTGTTCACCAAATACTGGCCAATCTTTTGACACACAAATGATCGAAATCCGTTGCCATTGAACCCAGCATTGTTTGTCACAGCACAACAGTCAGTGAAAGTGACTCATTCTTTTTCCCAAGATCTGTCACCACCTTCCTGGAAAGTCAAGAGAGCGGATTCCGTTCGCAAAATCCATGCCTGTGCATGGTTAAGTGGCGATCGAGGGGGGCTCCGCATCATCACCGGCACCGCACAAAATCCTGCTCTTTGGGAAATGCATGTGGCGCGTTTAGCCAATCTGTCCAAAGTGAGCTAAAGTTTTGATTTGCAATTATCACGAATAAAAAAATGTGCCGCGACATTTTCCTGCGGCGAGATTGCCTGGAATTGCAAAGCGAAAACCAATGATTGACGTCCACGATGTTGATACCCCAAATGATTGGTAAAGGGCAGTTGATTAATGCCATGGTTGAGCATTCTGATAGCGCTACGAATTTTTTTGTTTGTTCTCAATCCTTTGACCCCCCATAACCACCCCAACAAACAATCACCCCAACAACAAAATTTTAGTGTGTCAACTTTCTGCACTTCAAATGATTCGGCCAGGTCAGCAACTGCCCTGGTCCAATCATTTGAGCTGCCAGGAAGCCAGGATGTGTGACCCCAAAATTTGGTGATGGCTTTGAATGGTCAAGTGGTTGGGGGTCGAGGCAAATAGGCAAAAAATATGCCCACCCAATCCACTTAATCAAACACTAACCGATGGCTCAATCATGCATTTTTTGGCATTTGCATCCCCACCGTGAAATTGGCACCTCCGATTTGGAGGTGGTCTTTTGTGGTGTAAAAATTTGGAGGTGGTCTTTTCTGGCGTCAATTCCAATCCCAGAAACGAACCATAGAAAAGAATAAAAAAGTGCCTCAGAACAAGTTTATAGAGAAGTTAAAGTTCCGATTCCACGCACGGCAGAGCCGTGATGTGCCTATGGCCTCCCCTCTGATAACTCTCAGCGATTCTTGACCGCAGCCAAAAAAGATCTTGTTCTGCACCAATCCTTTTCTGAAGACAAAACAGGTGGCAAATGCAAAAGCGACTGGACTGCCGCTGAATTCCAACGGCGCCATATTCGCTGTTTTTCAATTAAAGTGCTGTGAATGCTTTCCTATACAGGGAAATTCCAGTGAAAACTATACGCGAGAGCGCGTTCGGCATGAATTTTCCCGCATTTTCCCGTTTAATTGTCTGCTCTTTCAGCCATTGACCGTTAGTTTTTTTTTCTCAGGCCGAGCGATTTGCTCTCGCGGAAGAAAGAGATCGGCGCATTGCGCTGGTGTTTTCGTGTGCCAAGGCCGATAACAGCCTGCGCCAAATGTGCCGCCTGTTTTTTTCACCTTCAGCATTCGGAACGACCAGAACCTTGACGCATTGCGCAGTCCGTGACCTCATTGCAAAATTGAAGTCAACATGGCTCTGTCCAGAATATCCGTCGAAGGCCACGAAGCTCACAGAGAGAAGGTGAAAATGAACGAAGGTGCCATCATTGCCCAAGTGGAAAGACAAGCAATACCTTCAGACCGCAAGCGAAATAGGCTGGAAGGGTATTTTTTAAATGATCACACGGGATCGGGATTTTTCCATCGAACCCAATGTAAAAGTCACGAGACTCAAAAAGTGGGCAAAAACCATCTGAACAAGGAAAAAAGGTTAGGTAAGGCTAGGTTGGGCAAGGTTAGGGCAGGTTAGATGGGGGGGATATGGTGTCCGATAACGTGTGACGATTGTCCGATAATCCGATAACGTGTGACGATTTAAAATAACGCTGCCGGGAGCTTGGTCTCGCCAGATCCTACGTCACAAAAATCCTTAAGAAAAGGAAGATCCGTCCCAGGAAGATACTCGTACCGTTAGTCCATGAACTAAAGCCTGCGGTTAGAACTAGAAGAGCTGATTTTTGGGAGAAAATGGCAAACTCCATCAGACGCCATCCTGGTCTAGCTAGTAGAGAGGATATGTTTCACAGACGAGGCCACAGACCATTTTTCATCGAGGGGAATTTAAATGGCCAGTTGTATCAACAGCTCCTGGAAAGACAAGTGTTTCCAGCAATCGATTTGGCAGTGGCCGAGCAAGTGGACGACGAAGGACGAACCGCACTGAATAGGAAACAACATCGTTTTCCAGCGCGACGGAGGCCAGGCCAGCTCATAATACGCATGTCCAAGTTGGACAAGTAGCATATTTGTGGATAGGAAAGGGGGACGAATTGAATGGCCGATCGAATCGATCGCATTAGCCATCAGCCCACAAAAACTCTGCAACCGAATGTATTTTTGTCAGGAGCAGCATGCAAGGGGGACAATTTGAAAATTACTTCCATAGGAGACAAACGGCCCTTTTTGGGGCCACCTATCAGCATCCATCAGCGGCAGGTCAAAAAGCACATCTTTCATTTTTATGCGTCAGGTTCGAACTTTTCAACACCGTGTACCACTTTTGGGGCTGGCTGCGGCGAATGGCAAAAAAAGAAAACAGGTCATTGATGTGAAATTCGGTTAATCGACGAATGCTATAGAAATGATAGGCGATAAAGAAGTAAATTCATACCGATCGAGCTCTCGCGTATAGTTTTCACTGTCATTTCCCTGTAAATGGTTCAACGTGGAAGGAAACTCTTCAAAGCCAACAAAACATTACCAAACCGCCGACTTTTCTGACGCAACCTGTTCGAAAAAAAGAAGTTTAAACCGTTTTTTTTTTTTAAGTTTGAGGTATCCCGTTTTAGGCTGCTTCGGTTCTATCACTTCGCTATTCGTGTTTATGTGTGCGGTGCCTTCCTGATTCACGAAGGGATTAGTCGCCAATTTTTTAAGTCAAAATCGCCGCAAAACTTATGAGTCCCTTCCCCTGGCTTCTGCGGCCCATCCCGTTCATTTCCCCGAGCACACGATGCCCGTCACCAATCAAAGGCATGACCACAAGTTTCGTTCTTGCAGTGATGCAAACACAATCCAATCAACCTTCGATACTCATACTTCCAAAAAAGTGAATCACAGTAAAAATATAGACCTTTAAAGGGTGTGGATGCCACAAATTCATGTGGAATTTCAGTGAGTGGAAAATCAGAAAATGGTTCTGAAAAATTGGGATAACCAAGACAAAAACTGAACGCCGAAAATGCAAAACGCCCCCCATGGAGCTAAAAGATTGAAATATCAGGCCAACAATGCAAATTTCAAAACCAGCGGAAAACCCCACGAAAAGTGTCAGAAAACTGACAAAGAAGCAGGATGCCCGCAAACCGCGGAATCTGGCTGCGCTGAACCATTGGGTTGCCCTGCATTGGGTGTATGGGGACAGTATGGTCTGGGCAAATTTGCCATAACAGCACTGGGTGTCAGGCAAACCCAACTTGACTGACTTGGCAGGAACACGAAAACAATGAAGCCCCAATTTCAGAGAATTCGTGTCGCATCTCTCGCATTAAGCATCAGGCTTATTGTTCCTGCGAAACAATTTTTCCTTTTTGTGGGAAATTTTTCGTCTCTGCGGGTTTTGAGGGGAAAAAGGTTGTTTTTGAACTGTTCAGAGGTTCCGCAGCCGATCAGACGCGCATTGCTGCAGAAATGCAGTGAGCAAGTTGCCATCATCAACGAAATATCTTTTGCAGAAAAGGTAAAATGTGGACACCTGGACAGCCGACTTGATGCTCTCTAGATATACTCAGACTCAGACCAAAATACTTTTCTTTGATTCTTGCAAGCACCTTTTGTTGCCATCCAAAAATTAAGAAAGGAATAAATGCGCATTTGCAATTTTTTATACTTATCATGCACATGGTTTGGCCTTTTTCAGATAGATATTCGTCCGGCAGCAGGAACACGTCATTAAGGAAGGCAACGGCCCTTACCAAGCTGGGCCCCCAAGGGTTTGCTTGCCCCTTGGCACACCCATCCTTTTAGTGCGCCATGTTGGAAATTTTGGCCCCCAAGAACTCGAATGTTGAACCCAAAAAAGAAACCTTATATTTCAACATTCGTTCAGCTGCTGGGGTGTTCCGCCCAGGACCCCCACTTCAGCCAGATCCTTTGCCCTTGGAACTCTGCTGTGGCACTGTTCCACCGGACCCCCCAACTGTGCCGCCCCCAGGTTCATCCCGGAGAAGTGCCCCCCCGCGGCGTGGCCCACGGTCAAACAGGGGTCCGTTACGATTTTAGGGAACAAGTTCGAGAGGTGAGGGGAGAAGTTCGAGAGGTGATTTTTATTCCCCAGCTCTGACAACACCGCGCACTTCACTATTTCAGCATATCCACCGTTTGGTTCGTGTCCAGCGCATATTTTTCTCCAAATCCAACTGGTGTTCCGTTGTTCTTTTGAAATTGTCTCCCTATCTATGAAAGCCCTTATTCTCCGGCAGTGTGTCTTTTCTCCAACAGTGGGTCTTCATCTGCGCCACACGAGACATTTTGCGTGCTTTTGCATTTTTTCCTTTGGCAAAATTGAATCGTCGTGTGTGTGCCCACAGCGTTAATCTGTCGGCGGAGTCTTTTGTGTTGGTCGTGCCGCCACCCACGCTGCAATAATTCAGCAACAATGCATTGTTGCTCTGCATTGTCGCATTGCTGTTCGTGCATTGTTGCTTGCAAGGCACAGCAACAATGCCACAACTTCGCAACAATGCCATGTCCCTGCATCTGTTCTGGCCGAATTCAAAACCGATCATGGAGTTCATTTTCAATTCAAAACAGGATGGGTTGACCTTGGCAGCAGAATGAAAGTGCAAAGAGGAAGGATTTTTCTCTTGGTCTGAAACAATTTTTTATCAAAACTGCCTTTCGATGGAATCAAAAGGAGTTTGGGGCCCCACACACGGTCAAAGAAAGCTGGATCCACACGACGCCAAATTCGCGCACGAGCCCTTCCTGCGCTCAACACAAAAATTGCCCATGGAAATTGCCTATTCAGAGCATTCGCACTTTTTTTGTCGTGGAATTTTGACTTTCGCCAAAGCAAAACTTCGAGGAATGGCAGTGGAAACCAGATATGCATGATCGACACGGTCATAAACCAATCCAGCCGCAGATGGCCAATGCATGGCAGTTGCAAGCCGGTGCAAATGGTGAAAAACTCCCTCCAAAACCAGCAAGGTGGTGCCCAGGTTCAATCAATGCAGCGAAGTCAATAAAATGTCCATTCCATTCGCAAAACTCGAAGACGACAGGAGACAAAGCGCAGCTTGCAGCGGGTGGAGGCCCCAACTGAACACGCACCGCCGAAACACGGTTGCGGCCGAAGGTCGCTGTGGGGCGAAGCCCCACTAGTTCTTTTGAAAGTGTTTATGTTTAACAGTGCAAGAGCAAATTATCAGCCAGAAAGAATGGGAATTGCCAACTGCTGCATAATGATACCATTTTTGCCACCTCATGCGGCTGGGAGATCATCACCGACGCAGCTCGCAGCCCGCTGTTGCGCAGGCTTCCTTGGTGAAACATCATTGTGGCGGAAATTGCTCGTTTTCATAACGAAATGGCGAAACGCACTCTCCAACAAAATGTAACAAAAACCAGTCCAACCGCACCGCCCGAAAAATTTACCGGTACCTCTATTACGCAGCGGAACGGTGTTCCTGCCCTACGTGCTCCAGTTTACCCAATTCAGCACTCTTTCGGGGGAGATATCATGACAGGGGTGGGGAAACGAACTCTGGATTGCAAGGCAAAAATTTCCCCGTTCAATTAATTTTTCGACGGCGGAGTTCGCTGCACAGCTTTGAGTCAAAGCTACCTGTCTTGATTTCTCCGCTGCAACTCGATTCCTTCCCGCGATACCGGCCTTGTCATTTTGAAACCGGTCAAAATTCTGACTGAAGTCAATTTTTCTGACATCTATATTCAACTTTTCGTCTGCCCATTTCAGATAATTTTCTCTTCTGTCTCATTTTGTTTCTTTGAGCCTCCATCCTTGGCATTTCTAAATGCTGTGCATTTCCCCTTGAATGATGTGCATTTCCCCTTTCATGAAATAATGTGCAGGAAAACAAGCGATGTTTTTCAGAACGGGAAATACCATTGCGGGTCAAAATGCTGAAAATTTCATGACAAAATTGCAAAATGTATTGCCCCATTTTTAGTCGATATTCAGTCACCCAGAGGTCCCTGCAAGGTCGCCGCCACATGGAAAATCCCGCTGGAGGATTCGCCTGGCTACGCGTTCAACCTGAACCACTGCGACAACACCGCGGCATTGCGGAGGTCCATGGTGCCCAAAGTTTTTTGCGGTGCCCCTAAACTTTGTGGGTTGCTCTTTTTTGCAAACGCGCGTTCACGCCCTTTTTCGGGAAAACCAAATTAAGGAATTCAAGACCTTTACGTACGTATGATGAACAACCGTTTTTGATCAGTTCGCCTCGTCAGCTCGAGCCGAGTGGAGGTCGATCCAATTCCCGCTCGATTATGGCTTGTTTACACGGCTCCATTTTCAGTTATGTTCTGCTCTCAAACCAACTACCGTTCGCCTAACAACTTGGACTGTGATTAAACTTCCAACTCCACCCAGATTTTCAACACGCAAGCAGTGTTTCCTACATCATGGACAGTGTGTTGTTGAGGCGTTACTGCGATCTATTCAGTGATTTCTCATACCTGAATTCTTCCTAATGGCCGATCCCGCGCCAAGTGACACGGACGATGTCAAAGTCTATTGCCTCGACTCTTGCAAATTCGATGGCAAATACTCCACACCTGGAGGCGAAATGGTGAAGTGCCAGTTCGAACTCGAAGGTTGCAAATCATGGTTCCACCTGAAGTGCCTTGGTTTTAGCAAAAAAACAGTTCCTTCATTCTGGTGCTGCGATGATTGTCTGTCGGCCCATCGTGATTTACACAAAGCCTATCCATCAATCAGTGACAGGCTTGCCAAACTTGAATCGGCTGTTGCTGAAATTAAGGAACTGTTTGTCACACAGGTAAATCGCAGTGGCAATGAACTGGCCATGCTGGCAAACCAAGTTGTTCCCCTTGAACAACAAATTTCAGAACTGACCGCTGCCGTCCAAAGCATCAGCAAGGCCAACCCAGTTCCAGATACAAATTCCGAAGTGGAAAGTTTTTCACTTCCACCGTCCCCAAACTTCAAGTCAACCTTTGCCATAAACTACTCCAAAAACCATTCACGAGGAGAGTCCCACAAAACACGATCAGGCCCTCAGTTTCCTGCAGCCAGCAGGCATTCTGTGAGCCTGGACCAAAGCGACCCTGCCTCAAGAAACATTGTTCCTCTCATGGACGTCAGCTTCCCAAAAACGTTTAGAAAGCCCAAGCCAGTCTTCTTTAGCGGTCCTCCAAACAGCACAACGGTTATGATTGGGGATTCACTCTGCCGACATCTTCATACAGCTGCAACCTGTCCCCCAATCTTTATTGCATCCATACCTGGCGCGAAGGTCTGTGACGTGGCGTCATTTGCCGAGTGCACCAGCATCCTTAATTCACGGACTCGCCGTGTCATAGTTCACGTTGGCTCCAATGACCTGTGCCAGGGTCATAGCGAAAGTGAAGTGGTCCATGGTTTAATCTCGCTATTAGAGCTTGTGTCTCGCAGAGCACCAAATTCCGTCGTTGCTCTGGTCGGTGTGTTGGATCGTGTCGATGTTGCGATTCAAAACATTTACAACCTGAACCGAAGAATGTCAGAAGTCTGCTCATCCTCCGGCTTCAAGTTCTGTGACGCCAACCTCCTTCTGACATCTGATTGGTACCGGCGTGATCGTGTCCACCTGGGATCGTTTGGACTGTGCCAATTCAGCATCTTCCTTCAGCAGCTCCTGGCCGAAATGAAGCGAACTCAGAATTTCGATCGGAATGAGACATGGCGTGGCATGGATCAAAACATCTGACGGTGTAAGCAGGGCATAAACTCAATCCCAAGTCAGACGAATATTCGTATCTGTTTTTTAAATTGCACCTTTTGTTCTGAATCAAAATCAATGCCATTGGCCCGTAGGCCTACTTGCCAAATGAAAAAACGCTCGTCTCATGCTCGCTCTGCAATCAGCCAGCATCATCAACAGTCATTCAACTTTTTACGCAAAAACCACGCTCACGGAATCTCTTCTGAAATGGGGCTCTTATCAATCAGTGAAAAGTCAGCTGCCATTGACGGGGTCCAGTCTGCTGTTTATCTGCCACTTGCATCAGCCACTCCACATTTTTTGCCTGTCGACATTGTTAATATGTCCACTTTTCAAACTATTTCTGCACCAGTTTCAGTCAATGCACGCTCGGGGCTACCTCCCTCAACCATCCCAACTGCGATCGGTGCTCGCCTTCCTGCTCCTGCAGTGCAACCCAGCAGCAGAAGGGGGATGGCCAGTATTGATCCCTCAGTTGCGATGGTGGGGGGAGGGATGCCACCCAGATCAGCCACTCCACATTTTTTGCCTGTTGACCATGTTAATATGTCCACTTTCCAAACCATCTCTGCACCAGTATCAGTCAATGCACGCTTGGGGCTACCTCCCTCAACCATCCCAACTGCGATCGGTGCTCGCCTTCCTGCTCCTGCAGTGCAACCCAGCAGCAGAAGGGGGATGGCCAGTATTGATCCGTCAGTTGCGATGGTGGGGGGAGGGATGCCACCCAGATCAGCCACTCCACATTTTTTGCCTGCTGACAATGTTAATATGTCCACCTTTCAAACCATTTCTGCACCAGTTTCAGTAAATGCACGCTCGGGGCTACCTCCCTCAACCATCCCAACTGCGATCAGTGTTCGCCTTCCTGCTCCTGCAGTGCAACCCAGCAGCAGGAGTGGGATGGCCAGTATTGGTTCGTCGGTTGCGATGGTTGGGGCAGAGATGCCACTTAGATTATCCACTGTCACTCCACACTTTTTGCCTGTCGACAACGTTAATATGTCCACTTTGCAAACCATTTCTGCACCAGTTTCAGTCAATGCACGCTTGGGGCTACCTCCCCCACCCATCCCAACTGCGGTCAGTGCTCGCCTTCCTGCTCCTGCAGTGCAACCCAGTAGCAGAAGGGGGATGGCCAGTATTGATCCGTCAGTTGCGATGGTGGGGGGAGGGATGCCACCCAGATCAGCCACTCCATATTTTTTGCCTGTCGACAATGTAAAAATGTCCACCTTTCAAACCATTTCTGCACCAGTTTCAGTCAATGCACGCTCGGGGCTACCTCCCTCAACCATCCCAACTGCGATCAGTGCTCGCCTTCCTGCTCCTGCAGTGCAACCCAGCAGCAGAAGGGGGATGGCCAGTATTGATCCGTCAGTTGCGATGGTGGGGGGAGGGATGCCACCCAGATCAGCCACTACACATTTTTTGCCTGTTGACGATGTTAATATGTCCACTTTTCAAACCATCTCTGCACCAGTATCAGTCAATGCACGCTTGGGGCTACCTCCCTCACCCATCCCAACTGCGATCAGTGCTCGCCTTCCTGCTCCTGCAGTGCAACCCAGCAGCAGAAGGGGGATGGCCAGTATTGATCCGTCAGTTGCGATGGTGGGGGGAGGGATGCCACCCAGATCAGCCACTCCACATTTTTTGCCTGTTGACAATGTTAATATGTCCACCTTTCAAACCATTTCTGCACCAGTTTCAGTAAATGCACGCTCGGGGCTACCTCCCTCAACCATCCCAACTGCGATCAGTGTTCGCCTTCCTGCTCCTGCAGTGCAACCCAGCAGCAGGAGCGGGATGGCCAGTATTGGTTCGTCAGTTGCGATGGTTGGGGCAGAGATGCCACTTAGATTAGCCACTGTCACTCCACACTTTTTTGCCTGTCGACAACGTTAATATGTCCACTTTTCAAACCATTTCTGCACCAGTTTCAGTCAATGCACGCTTGGGGCTACCTCCCTCACCCATCCCAACTGCGGTCAATGCTCGCCTTCCTGCTCCTGCAGTGCAACCCAGCAGCAGAAGGGGGATGGCCAGTATTGATCCGTCAGTTGCGATGGTGGGGGAGGGATGCCACCCAGATCAGCCACTCCATATTTTTTGCCTGTCGACAATGTTAATATGTCCACCTTTCAAACCATTTCTGCACCAGTTTCAGTCAATGCACGCTCGGGGCTACCTCCCTCAACCATCCCAGCTGCGATCAGTGCTCACCTTCCTGCTCCTGCAGTGCAACCCAGCAGCAGAAGGGGGATGGCCAGTATTGATCCGTCAGTTGCGATGGTGGGGGGAGGGATGCCACCCAGATCAGCCACTCCACATTTTTTGCCTGTCGCAAACGTTAATATGTTCACATTTGCGACGCCATCAAAACCTGTCACCATCATCCCACCTCAAGTAAAACCAAAAGACCTAGTCTATCCTGAGGTCAAGTGTGGCATTCTGAATTGTCAGTCCATTTTGTCTTTAAATAAGCGTGTTGAATTATCAAATCTTATTGGACAACTCAACCTAAGTATTCTTGTGCTAACCGAGACCTGGTTGAGACCGGAGGTTGGAGATCTTGAGGTTTTCCCACCCAATTTCCAGATTTTTAGGCGCGACAGGCAGGGGCATCGTCGCGGAGGTGGGGTGCTAATTGCGGTGCATGAGTCCCTTGCATGCCACCCCGTGAAATCATTTGTCCCGAATGAAAGTAAACTAGAGATTGTATGGTGTTCATTCCGCATTCAGAAAAATATCGACGTCCTCCTGGCAGCGATTTATTTGCCTCCCAATCTGGCAGTCGACGATCCCGTTTTTATTGAACTGCATGACTCAGTTAGGTCACACGTTCTGAGTGGGCAAAATGTCCTGATTTGTGGAGACGTCAACTCTCCAAATCTTTTTGCTCCCCTCATCACAATCAACCCAGGCACAATGTTAACCCTAAACCCTAACGATAAGTGTATTGAGGGAGTTATAAATGATTTTGGTTTCAAACAACTCGTTAAAAAACCCACACGAATAACCCCGACGTCCAGGACTATTCTGGACATCGCGATGGTCAACTTTGATCACCCTGCCCTCAGCGTAGATATACTCCCTGGAATTTCCGACCACCAAATGGTTGTTTTGTCACTCTCGGAAAAAAATTGCTTGCCCGCCAGTAAAGTTGTCAGAACCACTTTGAACTATTCCGCTGTAAACTGGGACATCGTCAACAAAATTCTACTTACAAATCCTCTTTTCAACAAAGCCACTATTTTCGCTAGACCCGTCAATGACACTTGGATGACAATAAAAAACACCCTTTTGTCCCTCATGAATGCAATGCCTGTAAAAAAATTCAAAACAAATCCGAAGTTTCCCTGGATCAATTCCAAGCTTAGTAAATTACTCAGGAAAAAACGGCGTGCCCATTCGATTTTTAAGCGGAGTGGGTCACAATCTGACTACGACAAATATCATTTGCTCCGAACTAAATGCGCCGATGTCAACAGTGATTTGCATTATGCATTCATTTCCAACGCCCTAGAAAGTGAGCACTGTCGAAATTTTTGGAAATACGTAAGATCCCTTAAACAGGGAAGTAGAATTTCCTCCTTGACTGGTCATGATGGAACTCTTGTTACGAGTGACGAGGGAATTGCCAACGAACTAAACAACTACTTCACTAGCGTTTTCGCAAAGAGAAATCCCGGCCAATATGCGCAAATTGCTGAAAATGATGTCGCGTACCCCCTTCCCCGCATTGAAGTGGCTGGTGTTAAAAAACTTTTGGCAAAAATACATCCGAAAAAAGCCATGGGTCCGGATGGCCTACCTGGGCGCCTTCTTAAACACCTTAACCTGCCCTAAGCATTATTCTCACTCCCTTCTTCTCTTGCATTCTTAAGAACGGGGAACTCCCGCTTGACTGGAAGAAAGCATTTGTCACTCCAATACGCAAAAAGGGATTACCGCCAAACAAACCAGACAGTTATCGACCCATTTCCCTCACTTGTATTTGTTCCAAAATTTTCGAACAAATTTTGGCTTGTTTTATGCGTCAATTTTTGTCCGAAAATAATACCCTGCACCCCAACCAGTTTGGTTTTCGAGAAAGAATGTCCTGCGAGACTCAGGTGCTCCTTCTAGCTGATGAGATTGGCAGGAATATGGAAGCTCGTAACTGTACACATGCTATTTTCATCGATTTTAAGAAGGCTTTTGACCTTGTACCGCACGACAAACTTTTGAGCAAAATCTTTGACTTAGGCTTTCCACCTTTTTTTGTGAAACTACTAGCGAACTTTTTGGATGATCGATCCCAAGCGGTCAAAATTGCAGGCGCAGTATCATCTGATTCATACGTTTCCTCTGGTGTCCCGCAAGGGACTGTCCTTGGCCCAATTGCCTTTCTGGTTTATATTAACGATTTAGCAGAAAATCTCACTTCTTGTGTTCGCTTGTTTGCCGACGACGTCGTACTCTATAGAGTAGTTAACTCACCCGACGACTCCGATGCTCTCCAAACCGATCTCAACCAGGTCTCTCGTTGGTGTGACGTATGGGGAATGCAGATCAGCACCACGAAAACCAAAGCAATGATTTTTTCCCGATCGCCTAACATATCTCCTGGTCTCTCTTATACAATAGATGGCCATCCGATCGAAACTGTCACCCATTTCAAGTATTTAGGGGTTTTCTTTTCATCCAATCTGTCTTGGAAACACCATATAACTTTCACTTGTGAGAAAGCTAGTTGCACCCTTCGCTTCATATCCCGAAATATGCGACATGCTTCCAGAACAGCCAAACTCAAAGCCTACTATTCGCTAGTGCTCCCAATTCTGGAGTATGCTTGTGCTGTCTGGGACCCCATTACTCAGTGTGATATTTCAAAAATCGAGATGATCCAGAGAAGAGCTGCTCGTATAATAACTGGATCATTTTCGCACGATATTAGCGTCTCCGCTCTATTGAAGGACCTTGGCTTAGTTTCTCTGGCATCGCGGAGGAGAGACCGCAGGATAAAACTTTTCAGCGATATTTTTACCCATTCCTACAACTTCTCCATGCCATCTTGCTATGCATTGAAACCCAACCAGCGCAGAACAGACAATGGGCTTTCCTTCGCAGCTCCCTTTTGTACCTCGAATCAACTTTTCAATTCCTTTTTCCATCGCACTGTACGCGATTGGAATGCACTGCCTGCTTCCTCACCCATCATACGGAGAACGTCTGCATCCCTTGGCGTCACACCAACGTAATGCATCTTCTATTCCTCCTTCCCATTTTCATTGGATCATTTTTGACTTCTCGTTTTTAACTTTTCATTGCCTGACATTGTTTTTAACTGTATTGACTCGGAACTTTGTTCCACGTCTGCTGCCATCTAAGTTTGTAGCAGTATTGTGACAATAATAATAATAAAATAATAATAATTGCGACACAATATTCGGGTTAGTTCGTTAGGTTGGGTTGGGTGAGGTTGGGTTAGGTTAGTTGAGTTTGATATGCCTTTCGGCAAATTAGGTGTTTATGAGCTCCAGCCGCTTGCCGCTTGTACCAAAGGTTTAAGAGAAAATCGGGTGGGACGGCACATCCACACCCCGAGTAGTTGGACAGCATTGGCAACCAAGGGATACCCTGCAAAGCGCGAAAAAGCGAGACAACGAAAAAGTGACAGAGCGAAAAAGTGAGAAAGTGAAATTCTGAGAAAGCGAAATTCAGATTCAAAATCTGAAACAGCGAAAAAGTGAGACAGCGAAAACTTTTGCGACTCGAAAATATGGAATGAGAAAATGTGGGAGACGAAAATGCGTAGGCACACCCCACCCCTATACCTGGTCTATGATCTGGCGTCCATTTCCACTGAAGCTTAGACCGTGTTCAGCTTTTCAATCGCCCCCATAATCGATTTATGGACCATCGTTTTTCTGTCCAACACGGAAATGCAGCGGGTTTTGAGGTGGATGCAGCGGTTTTTTCTTAGGATTGTGAAGTGGAAACTTTCCCCTTGGTTTACTTTGAATCCTTCTGATCCTTCCGATGTCTGGAGAAGAAGTGCTGTGGTGGGCCATTTTGAGTTCTTCTTCTTCTTCTTTGGGTCTTATGGACAGATAGCCTGAGGCTGGTGGTCCGACCGTTTTTATGTTTTGTTGTGCCGCAAGCCATGGTCCCGGCGAGGTACTGGCAAATGTCACCTGAGAGTAGCTGCTCCAGCACCCACCGCTCCAGACACCCAATCAAGGGTCCCGGCGAGGTACCGGCATACTCCCGAGGGCAACTGCAACAGCACCCACCGCTCCAGGTCCTAGACCTCAGTCACAACTGCCGATACTGCCGGTATTATGGCACAGCCAACCCGCAGGAACCGACGTCGAGTATCGGCGGGTGATACCAAGTGGCTTCTGTGTTCATGTAACCTGCCAGGCCTCTGTCTTGGACCTGGAGCTAGGTGTTCTTTAACGTGCGCAGTGTGATGCTACACACGGGACCTCCTTCTTAAAGTCCCATCCGAAGGACTAAAAGACTGGCCACTTAAGTCTGTCTTTCCGACCGAATTCACCATGCCTCGCCGAAGGAGGATGCACATACAAGTGCCATGGCAAATTTCATTTACCGTGCCTCGCCGAGGGAGGATGCACAATACAAGTGCCACGGCAAATCTCGTGTCCCAGCTGGGACTCGAACCCGCAATCTTCAGATTACGAGTCCGACGTGCTAACCACTGCGCCACGAGGGTCGGCCATTTTGAGTTAAACACGAAGAAATCGCCAAGTTGAATCATTTATCCCCTTCTGCTCAACAGGTTATTGATATTGTTCAGAATATTAAAAAAGGCCAAACTCTCACTTCATCCTTTCTTGCGCAGACGTTTTTGATAATGATGTCGAATAATAACAAGGGATCAAGTGCCATTCAATGCTTTATTGAATAAAGGGTTGTTTAATCGACAGCAAAGTAAAAAAGAGGCGCAACTGTGACATGTGGCCACTTTGAGTAAATCTCAACCGTTAAATGCCTGTTCAATCAGAGGGATCCATATCACACATTGGTCTTTTTAATTTTAAACCGAGTCCGAGATTTTGTGCAATGAAAAGGAGCCAATTGATACCTAGCTCCATATTCCTTACGCATCTCTTCTTTAATTTGCGTGACAGCTTGGGATCCAATTGCCAGTTAGTCCTTTTTTCTACAATCGGAAATGACACTACTGAATTTGTAACGAAAGGGCTTCAAGTAAGAGTTGGCGCTCTTTCAAACAAACATGTAGTCCTGCAAAGGAGCAATGGAATGGAGCATACTTTCACATGTTTGTTTCTCATTCCGGTATTGATGCTCAAGTCTGAACAACTATAAGGAGCTATCTGTATTTTAGCTCTTTATAGCATGTGTCACACAACTCATTGTCAAATTCGGAAACAAAGAGTCAAGTTATACTTGGATCTATATACGGCATTTTTGCTGTTTTCTTATTTTTTGGACCACTTGACGCCCTTCATTTGCCGCCCGCGATTTATTCGCGTTCACCGACCTTGGCCTGTTGCAACCAAACGTTCGCTGTTTTCTGCAATGAATGAGTATGAATCGGCTGAAACTCTAGCGAGAAGGAGAGAAGGAGAGAAGGATTGGGAGCAGGACTATCAGTGCGGTGTGTATACGATACATCTCCGGAGGAAACATAAATTCATTCACACCTTACGAGTACACCTACCATGCATGACAAAATCTGACAGATTCTTCTGAAATGGGGGATCAGAAAATCAAAGCTTTTTGGCCCCAGTAATCGCTGATAATGTAAGAAAACAGACTGGAAAATGGACAGAGTTGAATAAAAATCCGAAAGCGTTGGCCATCGATGCGGAGGAAGGCAATCAGATTTTATTTCTTTCAGATAAAATCATTGATGAAGAGCTTTTCAGTTTGATCCCCGATTATATTTAGTTTCTCGCTTTTCGGCGAAATACATTTGAGGCATATCTGCGAAAAGTGGGTTACACACATGTCCTGATGTCCATATGCCCACCTGCCACCGAAACAGCCACAGAAAATTGAAAAAACTCCGAAAAGTGCAATTATCAAAAGATTGAGAGGTGAAAACCGACAGAGTTTCGAAAATTGAGACCCTCAGCTCAAAATCTCCTATTCCCGATTTTTGCACAAATTTGCACATCCCTGTCTGCAAAAAGGACGCGGACCATTCTGAAAATGAACAGACTTTTTTCAGAAGTATTCGCATCAATGTCGCTCATAAAATCACTCAGTTTGCGCACTCAACCAAACGTTGGGTTACGCTGTGTCAAAAAGCGCCATTTTTCCTGCGGCGAAAAATGTTGA
>JASGXE010006677.1:0-18598 GCA_030068105.1 Sinentomon sp. SZTP_YWyxl | reverse complement strand
ATGAGACAGTTTTTTTGCGAGATGCAACATGGTAACGGGAAGTGAATCTGACCCATTACAATCTGGCCCCACGGGTTGGGAAGGGGTTGAGCAGGTGAGCAACAACACCCACCGTGCAATTCACAACCATTGCAATCAGACTGCAAGCACAGAAAGGTAATGTTTACCTTGTGTATGTACCTTCGGAAGATGGTTCCCATGCGCTTGCTGCAGGATCATGCTTTTGATCCACTTTTGCGGATTCACAGATCAAAGTTGACACATGCACCGTTTGCTGCATCAGGTTGAATCGGAAGGGTTAGGGGCCTGAGTTCGTTTACCGCCCGGGATATTCCGATATTGAAGAGGAGACAGCTGATTCGGGAGCCCACGCAAGAAGGCCATAGGTCCAGAGTTCATTTGCCTCTCGGGGACATCAAGGAGACAGCAGAGACCTGACATGTCGGACATGTCGGGACCCATGCGATCGCAACACAGTTATCCTTTCACTGCAGATATGGGGCTGGAGCATGAGGTGATTCCTGCCCACCTCTTATCAATAGGTCTGCAGTGTCAGTTCGCACCTTTGCACGAAGACGTGTTGTGTTCATTCATCCATTCGGACGGGATCGGAGGAATTCAAGGCATGTGTTATTTGCGAATGGCATAAAAAATGCACCTACAGTGCGTCCGCAGATTCGTCAACATCGCCAGCTCCCTGATCGGATTCAATCGGAAGAATTGAGCAAGCATTCGCCCTTTGAATCTGCTGATCCCGGAGCACTGCTATTCAAATGTGTTGTCGCGAACCATGCGGTTTCACGGCGTTGGTCTCGCTGGGGCCTGGGCAAACCCTGGGCGCGGACGGGGACGCCGCAGGCTGAAGGATTGTCCGGAATGCCCGCAACTCGCGTTGAATGCGCAATTGATTGCTCTCGCATTGCGTCACATGGTTTGGCGCTGAAGGGCTGCGGTCCCGGCGGCCTGGCGAGGGTCCTGGTGGAAGGGCAAGGGTTCAAGCGGCCGGTCGCGCTCCCCGGATACCCAAACACACGCTCATCAACGTGCGTGGCCCTAATCCAAACAGCGCCCCGTAATAGTTCGCAAGAAATCACCTAATAGTTCGCAAGAAAGCACCGCTTATTTATGGAACGTCCTGTACATCTGGAGTGTCAAAAAGGGGCGGAGCCATGTGACCAAATACTGGCTTCTGATTGGCTACAGAACCAAGAGTACATCTACTTTTTTCTCACGCAATCCTCCGTCTACTCAAGAACACCGTTTCTGAACACGTGCTTAGACGGATGTGTTATTTTCGGAACACACGGTGCGTGCTTTAGAACACTAGTTTGCAATCACAGAACTACAGAACACTCACGTAAGGTGTTTTGGAGCATATGGGAGGGAGAGATCCAAATAGCTTAGATAGATACGAACGTATTTGCTCAAAAAATCTCATGCGACGCATGAGGAAAATATAAGAATTCGATAGACACGCACCACCAGATGGGCAAAGGAGAAAGCGCATGCACAGCCATCTAAGCCTGAATCAATTAAAAAAGGTGTTCTAAATGGAGGCATCTGCTCATTAAATCGGATGCTTCCAATGGGAACACCTTTGGAACTCTTTTAAACACGGGCTGAGGACGGAACTGTTTCTTTCGGAACAATTTTGGAACGCGAGATGTGTTCTTTGAACGACTTTGACTGCCATGGGTAACAATAAAGGCCCTGGTCATGACAAAATTCCAATCGCAATTCTGAAAAACCTTAAACTGTCCCTCTGCCGATATTTTGAAATTCTTTTCCACAAAATAATTTCCACAAGTTGTTTTCCGGATCACTGGAAAAAGGTCAATATCTGCCCTGTTCCAAAGAAAGGCAATCTTGTTGATCCAATTAATTACCGGCCGATATCGCTGATTTCTACCGTTACTAAATTATTTGAGAAATTATTGAACAATTTAATTTCTGATTTTGTTGAAACTCATAATATCATTCATCCCAGACAGCACGGGTTTCGAAATTTTAAGTCATGTGAGACGCAATTGACAGAGTTGGTTTTTGACATCTCATCCAATTTTGAGAAAAGAATCCCCACCTCCGCTGTCTTTATTGACTTAACAAAAGCGTTCGATTATGTTGATCATTCACTGCTGATTTCAAAACTTCGAAAGCATTCCTTCCCGCCATTTCTGCTGGACCTCATAAAGTCGTATCTGGCTAATAGGAGTGCAAATGTTATTGTCGGACAGCCGTCCTCCAGCAACGCTATCAGCCTTGACTCAGGAGTGCCACAGGGAAGTGCGCTGGGCCCCCTTCTTTTCAATCTTTTTGTAAATGATATTTTTGAACACATCACTTGTGAAATTAGGCTCTACGCAGATGATATTGCTCTTTACAGTGCGATATCATCTGAAGCTGATTCTTTTGTACTTCAACAAAATCTATAGACTTAATAACTGATTGGTGTGTGAAGTCAAGAATGGTTATCAATGTTTCGAAATGTGCAGTGATGAATCTCAGGCTATCCCATATGAAAAATGCTTCATTCTCTTTCAAAATTGGCGGCAAAATTGTCCCTCAGGTATCATCCTTCAAATACTTTGGTGTAATTTTGCAAGAAAACCTGAAATGGGATGAGCATATAAACTCGACAGTAAATAAAGCAAAGCGTTCCCTGGGAGTTTTACGCAGAAATTTGACCCATGCGGACAGTGATTCGAAACTCAAAGCCTTCAAATCCACAGTACTGCCTTTACTAGAATATGCCTCCGTGGTCTAGGATCCTTATCTTGCCTGGCATGCAAATGCGTTGGAAAAGGTCCAGCGCTCTGCTGCTCGTTTTATCGTAAATGACTTTCGGCATACCACGAGTGTGTCAGCCATCTTGACCTCTCTCAAATTAGAACCCCTTATAGTCAGAAGGGAAGAAAAGAGACTGTCATTTCTCATAAAGATTTTTAATGGCCAAACCCACATGCAGGTGCCTGAGATTTTCTCTTCTGATTTTCATGAAAGGCGCTTACTTCACGACTTCCAATTCAAAATTCCTCTTATTAAGACCAACGCGCATCTTTTTTCTTTTTTCCCACGAGCTCTTAAGTTCTGGAATGCTCTCCCAAGAGGCTGTCCTTTGTTAGATTTTGTCCGGTTGTGATTGACACCACGCAAAATTTCCCATAACCAAGGAAGCGCTTTGCGTTGGCGCTTGAAATAAACAAACCATTTCTCTGTTTTTGGAATGTGGAATGTGTTGAATAATCGCATTTGTGTTCTTGCTTTCATGCTTTTACTGTTGTTCACGAATTTTTTGTATGTATATTTGCACTTTTCAAGCAAATTAAACGTAATTGATTGATTGATTGACTTTTTTGTGTTCCAAATTCGTTACACCTTTTCGCCATTTGGTGCACACGGAGTGTTCGTATAATCGCTTATCTGTTCCAAATTTCGGTCTGGGACCCCTCATCTCAAGAAAGCATTTCAAAGTTGGAAATGGTGCAGAGAAGGGCTGCAAGAATAATTACTGGTTCTTTTGGCCGGCATATTAGCATCTCAGAACTCCTAAAGGAGCTTGGCGTCCCCACTCTTACAAGCAGACGACGTGACCACAGACTCGAGCTATTTAGCGATATATATACCCGCTCCTTAAATTTTTGCATGCCAGCGCAGTACGTTGTTAAGCCTATCCAACGCCGAACTGACAATGGTCTGGCCTTCAATGTTCCTTTTTGCAAAACAACCGGTGCCTTCATTCTTTTTCCCGAGAACAATTGGTGATTGGAACTCTTTGCCGCAGCAGCATCACCGCTTATTTGCCGTGCCCTAGCTTCACAGGCAGTCACACCACAAAACAATCTGTATACTAAGATGTTTTTTTCCTTCCTCACTTGATATACCTACATTGCCTTGTCTTTACCATATTGACCATTTTAATATTGACTGTTGTCCTGTTCCACTTCATTTGAGGCAGTATTAAATGTTATAAATAAATTAATAAACGAGTAAAATTTGTGACATGAAAATGGTGTATGGTGTTCCAGGAACACTCTACATGTTCCAAAAGTGTTCCAAAAGGAACAATTCCGTGTAATCCGTGTTAAAAATATGCTCGAGAAGTGTTAGGAACCTAAATTTCCAATTTATAGTATATGGTGACGAGTGTGAAATTGCAGTAAACGTTATTCTGGTGAACCCTTTGCAAGAACACAAGCCAGTTGTCACACAGATGTCGCAGATTTTCCGGTCATCATGTCGATGCAAGATGTTTGAGGCGAATTCATTTTCAAACGAAGATTTGAAAAACCAGAACCTTTCTACGAAATTGGGCCCTATTTTTCTGTCTGAGTCCTCCTGCTGCCTTTACAAATGTTATATCGGTCATTTTTTCGAAATTATTACCTATGGAGAAAGTTTTCCGAAAGTGCTGCACTTCTTTCAGTGTCCTTATGCGGTGGAGGCTCCTTGAAGGATCCTAACATCTGACAGGAGCGGGGTGCCCGTTCATATATGCAACCTTATTGAATCTAATCTTTCCCCACAGATTAAATCATTTGATTTGTTTGGGGCCACATGAATTTGCCTCCGTGTGATATAAAAAGCAATCAATTAGCGAAATCGGTTTCATTTCATTGACAAATACATGGCAATTTCATCAAGTTATTGGTTTTGAGAAAAAACGTTTAAGGTTATAAGTTGTTGACCTCGGAGCGTCCTGCATTATTATGAGAGGTCAAGAGACGACTTCAAGTATAGAGATCAGTGTAATTCGCGGAAATGATTTGAGATGCGCTATTGAAGATAGAGAAAATAGGCACTAACGTTTCCTATGAGGGAAAGTAGGTGCATAGCGCAAAAGGCGGTTGCAGTTCGGAATACCTGCCGACATCTGAAAAAAGCTGAACTGGACGAGTTTTCATGCACGCTCAAGCAACTAAAATAGGATAGGGAGATGAGGACGATATAGGTAGGGTAGGATAGGTTAGGATAGGTGTGTTTGGACAGGTTAGGTTGGGTTAGGTCAGGTTAGGTTAGGTTTAGTTAGCTTTTAGTATATCAGAGAGCAATGGTGATAACTCGTTCAGTTCAATGTCGGCAGGTATTCCGAACTGTTACCCAAAAGGCTATATGATCTCCAAACGAATGATATCTCTGGAATTTTGTCGTATCGATATACGCGGCGGCAGTCTCAATGCGCGGAGCAGTCTCAATTTATGCGAGGGTATCGTCTCAATATAAGCGGGGGCATAATCTCAATTTTTGCGGCGGGAGTCTCAATGTGCGCGGCGGGGCAGTCTCAATATGTGCGGCGGGGCAGTCTCAATATGCGCGGCGGGGCAGTCTCAATATGTGCGGCGGGGACAGTCTCAATATGTGCGGCGGGGACAGTCTCAATATGTGCGGCGGGGCAGTCTCAATATGCGCGGATGGGGCAGTCTCAATATGCGCGGATGGGGCAGTCTCAATATGTACGGCGGGGCAGTCTCAATATGCGCGGCGGGGCAGTCTCAATATGCGCGGCGGGGCAGTCTCAATATGTGCAGCGGGGCAGTCTCAATATGTGCGGCGGGGCAGTCTCAATATGCGCGGCGGGGCAGTCTCAATATGTGCGGCAGGGACAGTCTCAATATGTGCGGCGGGGACAGTCTCAATATGTGCGGCGGGGCAGTCTCAATATGCGCGGATGGGGCAGTCTCAATATGCGCGGATGGGGCAGTCTCAATATGTGCGGCGGGGCAGTCTCAATATGCGCGGCGGGGCAGTCTCAATATGCGCGGCGGGGCAGTCTCAATATGTGCGGCGGGGACAGTCTCAATATGCGCGGCGGGGCAGTCTCAATATGCGCGGCGGGGCAGTCTCAATATGTGCGGCGGGGACAGTCTCAATATGTGCGGCGGGGACAGTCTCAATATGTGCGGCGGGGCAGTCTCAATATGCGCGGATGGGGCAGTCTCAATGTGCGCGGATGGGGCAGTCTCAATATGTGCGGCGGGGCAGTCTCAATATGCGCGGCGGGGCAGTCTCAATATGCGCGGCGGGGCAGTCTCAATATGTGCGGCGGGGCAGTCTCAATATGCGCGGCGGGGAAGTCTCAATATGTGCGGCGGGGACAGTCTCAATATGTGCGGCGGGGCAGTCTCAATATGCGCGGATGGGCCAGTCTCAATATGCGCGGATGGGGCAGTCTCAATATGTGCGGCAGGGCAGTCTCAATATGCGCGGCGGGGCAGTCTCAATATGCGCGGCGGGGCAGTCCCAATGTATAGCGGCGGCGGAATTAATGCACGCATAAATGCAAAAAATTGCGACCGTTCAGATTTTTGCAAAAACTCCATGCTGCAGAAATTAAAGATCCTCTTTTGTATCAGAGGTCAAAGTTTGACATTACCAGAAAGTATGTTGCAATCTGGCGCTTTACTTTCTGCCGCTTGCGTTAGAATAAAAAGAAACAAAAAAAAAAGTTTCGGAGGCAACAGTTTATAGGAAAAACGCATGTGTGGGTACATAAATTCCGCCGCCACTATACGCGGTGGGGCAGTTTCATTTTTCGCAGGGTACAGATGGAATCGTCTCTCATGATGAAGTTTATTGATGACATCTTGAATTCTGCTTTGAGATCATTCACGCTGAACCCAAATTTCAGACCCGACGCAAACTCACGGGCAGATCTAAAAGCATATGGGCCCGACGAAATCTTCGCAACAGCACTGTGCTACTTTTGACGGTTGGTTCATGTGACAGTCACAGAAATAAATCTACCCATAAATGGGTGCCTATAATATTGGTTTACACTATTGTTACAAATGGACAAAATATGCCAATAAGTGGGCATCAGCATTGTTGGTTTGTGTTCATGGTACCATACTTTTGTCATTGTTACATTGAAAACAGCAAAAATGATTTGCGCTGCATCAGGATACATGTTGGAAATTGTAAAATTTCCAACATGTATCCTGATCAACATGTATCCTGGAGTTTCAGTTGATGTATCCTGGAGTTTCAGTTGATGTTTCAGTTAACAACATGTATCCTGGAGTTTCAGTTGATGTTACCCCTGGCATTGCCGATCTCGAAATTGTTGTCCTTACATTGACAAACAAGCCCAACAGAAACAACAAAAAGATCGCAAAGGTATTTGTAAATTACTCCACAGTCAACTGGACCAATTTGAATAATATGTTACTCACAAACCCATTATTGACCGAAAACTCAATAAAAACCAGGGCCATCAATGATAGCTGGGTAACCATTAGGGACACCCTCAAGTCTTTTTATAAAGCACTTCCTGTAAGAAGGTTTAAAGTCAATCCCAAATTTCCCTGGGTAAATCACAAGTTGAACAAGTTACTCCAAGCAAAACGGCGCGCCCATGCCAAACTGAGACGTACTGGTTCAAACTCTGATCGGAGGAGCTATTGTCAGCTGCGAACTGAATGCGCAGATCTTAATTCAGAACTAATGACTTCATTCATCAATGACACCCTCGATGACAAGCACTGCAGGAAGTTTTGGCAGTATTTAAAATCACTGAAGGAGTGCAGTGGTGTCCCGACCTTGATCACTCCGGCTGGTACTGTTACAATTGACCCTTGCGAGATTGCTAATACCCTAAACAATTATTTTTCAAGTGTTTTTTCAGTCAAACGTGTTTTCCCCCTTCCTACGTCAACGTCTTCTATCACCCTGCCCCGAATTTCACCTGTTGGTGTCATGAAGCTTCTGAACAATATCAATCCCAAGAAAGCCATGGGACCCGATGGCTTGCCTGGTCGCTTTCTCAAAGAGCTTGCCCCCGCAATGAGTGTCATTCTTACGCCCCTTTTTTCACAAATAATGGTACTTGGTGAGCTGCCACGGGACTGGAAAAAAGCTTTGGTGGTCCCAATTAAGAAAAAAGGCTTGCCATCAAACAGACCTGAAAGTTACCGACCGATTTCCCTCACTTGTATTTGCTCTAAAATCTTCGAACAAATATTGGCTACCTCCATCAGGAAATTTTTGTCAGACAATAAAATTCTTCACCCGCACCAGTTTGGATTTCGTGAGAATATGTCATGTGAGTCTCAGGTCATTTTACTTGTTGATGAAATAGGTAGGAACTTGGATATGGGTCACTCTTCCCATGCTATTTTCCTTGACTTCACCAAGGCATTCGACTTAGTCCCCCATGACAAACTCCTGTCCAAGGTTCAGGGCTTAGGCTTCCCTCCAATAATCCTTAGTCTCTTAGCCAGTTTTTTAGAGTCTAGGATGCAAATGGTGTTAGTGCAATCAGCCACTTCTTCTGAGTCAATTGTCTCCTCTGGTGTCCCCCAGGGTAGTGTGTTGGGCCCACTTTTGTTTCTAATTTACATTAATGACATCTCCCATGGCCTTACTTCTGGTATCCGCTTATTCGCTGATGATGTCGTGCTCTACAGAGTAATCTCATCCCCTGCAGATACAGCAATGTTGCAGTCGGACCTCAACCGGGTTTCCGCGTGGTGCGATGCCTGGGAAATGCAGGTTAATCCAACCAAAACCAAGGCCATGATTTTTACCCGACGCACAAAGAATGTCTTGAATGGAACAGAGTACTTCATAAATAACAGCAAAATCGAAATTGTCTCGGATTTTAAATACCTGGGTGTCTTAATTTCCAATGATCTGACCTGGAAAAATCATATCAACTTTGCTTGCGAAAAAGCTAGCAAAGCCCTGTGTTTTGTCTCAAGAAATATTCGTTATTCGTCTCGCCGTGCCAAACTTAAAGCTTACATTTCCTCTGTATTGCCAATTCTGGAATACGCGTGTTCAGTGTGGGACCCTGCTAGTCAAACCGATATTTCAAGGATGGAAATGATCCAAAGGAGAGCGGCGCGCATGATCACGGGGTCTTTCGAACGCAATGTTAGTGTGTCTGGTCTATTAAAGGAACTTGGGTTATCCCCTTTGGCCCAGCGCCGCCGAGAGCGCCGAATTAAGCTATTAAGCGATATCATCACCAACTCTTGCAACTTTTCCATGCCATTGTGCTATTCAATTAAAACGAGCCAACGCAGAACAGACAATGGTATTGCGCTCACATCCCCTATTTGTAGCACAAATAGGTTTTTTAATTCTTTCTTCCCTCGCACTATAAGAGACTGGAATTCCCTTTCCCGCGTGTCCCCCACCATTGTAAAGGCTAAGGCATACCTGGGCATCGCACCTTGTAGCCCTTGACCATTCACGTGACCTTGATCCAATGTACCTGTTCTTTTGTTTTTATTTTATGACGTGTTCTTGTTTTTTTTTCCTTGACTCAGAATCTTTTTCTTCGTCTGCCACCATTTCCTTTGTCGGCAGTATTCAGTAAATAATAATAATAATAATAATAATAATAATAAAATAAAAAGTCAGCAGTAAAAGCCTTGTCAATCGGTTAATCAACGAAATTGAAAAAATCGAAATGGGCAAAAGATGTTTACAGTTCGCTGGCACGAGAAATGCGGGAAAGAGTGGCGGATATCAAGGGAGAGTCTTCAGGAAGAGCATTCCACTCAGTGACAGTAGGTACGAGGAAAGAAGGAATTGAACAATGTGTTCCGCTGAAGAATGGTAGCACAAAGCTCAACCCATTATCAGTCCTACGTTGAACGGGTTTCATGGAACAGTCACATGCTTTTTATGCGACTGCATTTGTCAAAAAAACAACCATGAGAAAATGACACACAAACCAACAATGTATGTCCACATTTATGTGTACTTTATTTGTATTTGTATTTGTAATTTGTCATGTACTTACATGCAAATACATATTTAAAATCACATTAAAATTAGACACAAGGCGAATAACAAGGAAAGGAAACGACTGTTCAAAACATGACGAGAGAGACAAAAAAAGCTCATGGCAATAAATGAACAATCAATGCAGAATGGTAAGAGATTGAGCAGTGAAGTTGAACTCTAAAGAGCAGAAGGTTTTCTAATAAACTTAGAGTCCTTGGGGAGGGTATTCCACTCCCGAAGGGGTTTCGGGAAAAAAAGAATGAAAGTGAGCGTTTCACTTTATCGTCGGAACCAAAAATTATTGTTTCTGTGACACCCTGTAAAACGAAAAGACGAATATTTAGAAAAATAAAGCATGAATTTTTAAACTCAATGTACCGATCCAATTTTCCGCGAATATTCTGCTCTTTCACAGGTGCGATTACTTACGAGAGGCTCGTATAGGCAGAGGTCGCGTCGCCTCTCTCGCTCCGTCGCTCCGTCGCTCAGACGCTCCGACGCGGCAGATTTTCACCGACAAACCGAACGAAGCTGAAGAATATCAGCGAAGCAGCGCAGCCGGAATAAGCGAAGCTATAAATTCGATCTAGTTTTCAGCTTTTTCTTTTTTCTTTTCCTTTTTTCTGCTTCTTTCGACGCTTTTTCGCCTTTTTCTTCTTTCATTGCCAAAATTCAATTCATTTGGATTTTCGAATTTTTATTCCCGCGAAACTTGATGGAATTTCAAATCTGGTCGCGAAAGAAAGAAATGTCTACCTGCGAATACAGAGCGCGCCAAAAATAAGCAGTGATCACACATGCAGTGGCACAAAATGGGCCACGCGAATAAAAATGTCCTGGTCTGAAATCTCTTGAACAATTGCATCTCGCTACCCATGTCTCCACCATCTCTGTTTCTACAGCGCTAATCAGACGTCATTTATCAGCGGAACATATGCAGGACCAGGCATCAAGGTCGTTCCATTGCAGGCCGGTTGAATCGCCAAAAATGAGGTCCCCTTCTGTGGTGCCTCGCCCGGTGTGTTTCAAGCCCAGCATTTTTTCTGCTGCCCCAAGGCTGGTCCGTAGGGAACGACAGCTTTTTCAAATTGCACAAAATAGATTTCGATCAAAAATAGCCTGGCACAAGAAAAACACAGAAAATCCTGTCAATGAAACAAAACTGGACCATAGACTTTTATAAACCGTGTTGCGTGACCGTTCATTTTTGCCCACCCTGTAGAATGATAATAAGTAGCTATACTCCGCTCCCCTCCGAGGAGAATATGATGGAACTGGTTTTTCTTACGCTCGCTTTCACCCTTAAACCCCTCCCTGACCCTTTTTACTCCCTCATCCATGCATCCCCCCGAAACCCTTGAAGATCAAGAAACAAGGAACTTTTCCATACCTTGCAGAATGTGCAATTTTCCTGCTCTCCTGCGCTTTGCGCTTCGCTCAGTTGGTTTCCGCAGTGGTATGGTGGGAAAGAGGGAGAGAAGGGCTTAGCTAAATCCGAAAATAACATATACAATTTCTGTGTGTCATGGTTCGAAATACGATTTCTGCGCCACAGTCAGCTGAAATTTAGGCAAAGTGTTTTCGAAAATGCAGAAAGCTCGCACAGCAAATTCGATTATCAGAACGAAGTTCGCGAAGATAGTGGCGTCTTGAGGTCAAAGGTCTTGAAGAGTGCATTATATGTGCTGGAAGGAGGTTTGTTTTGCACTGGAGAAGGGTGGTTTTGTGCAGTAACGATTGGTGCTTTTGTGCAGGAAGAAGGGTAGTTTTGTGCAAGAAGAAAGGTAGTTTTGCGCAGGGAGAAATGCGGTTTTGTGCGGGAGAAGTATGGTTTTGTGCAGGAAGAAGGGTGTTTTGTGCTGGAAGAAGGGTGGTTTTGTGCTGGAAGAAGGGTGTTTTTTTGCTGGAAGAAGGGTGGTTTTGTGCTGGAAGAAGGGGGTTTTGTGCTGGAAGAAGGGTAGTTTTGCGCTGAAAGACGGGCGGTTTTGTGCTGATGGAAGAATGTTGGTTTTGTGCTGGAAGAAGGGTGGTTTTGTGCTGGAAGAAGGGTGGTTTGTGCTGGAATAAGGGTGGTTTTTTGTCAGAAGAAAGGTGGTTTTTGCAGGAAAAAGGTTGCTTTTGTGCTGGAAGAAGGGTGATTTTGTTCTGGAAGAAGGGTTGTTTTTTGCTGGAAGAAGGGTGGTTTTGTGGTGGAAGAAGGGGGGTTTGTGCTGGAAGAAGGGGAGAAGGGGAGTTTTGGGCTGAAAGAAGAGCGGTTTTGTGCTGATGGAAGAATGTTGGTTTTGTGCTGGAAGAAGGGTGGTTTTGTGCTGGAAGAAGGGTGGTTTTGTGTTGGAATAAGGGTGGTTTTTTGTTAGAAGGGTGGTTTTTGCTGGAAAAAGGTTGGTTTTGTGCTGGAAGAATGGTGATTTTGTTCTGGAAGAAGGTCGGTTTTGTGCTGATGGAAGAATGTTGGTTTTGTGCTTGTAGAAGGGTGGTTTTGTGCTGGAAGAAGGGTGGCTTTGTGCTGGAAGAAGGGCGGTCTTGTGCTGAAAGAAACGTGGTTTTGTGCTGGAAGAAGGGTTGTTTTGTGCTGGAAGAAGGGCGGTTTTGTGCTGGAAGAAGGGTGGCTTTGTGCTGGAAGAAGGGTGGTTTTGCGCTGGAAGAAGGATGGTTTTGTGCTGGAAGAAGAGTGGTTTTGTGCTGGACGAAGGATGGTTTTTGCAAGAAGGTTTGCAAGAATGTTTTTGCATACGAAATGCTTGCACAAACTCCAGAAAGTCATGTGCTGATCCATCAATTTATGTGATGTCACATAAAAACGCTTTATTCTTTTCACTCTTGTCCACAGGCAGAGAAAATAGGGCCAGACTGCTTCAACGCGACAATGGTAGCGCCTTAATCAATGTGTCATATTGTGGTTTCAGTTCGGCATCCCTGCCGACATTTGGCGGGACCAATTTCGCGGACGTTTTCTTATGTTTAGCGGTAAGGTTGAGACGACAAACTTTCATGTCCCCGGAATTGGCACCGTTTAATGTCGGCATACAGGCATTCCGAACAAAAAACCCATGTTGCATCCTCGATGTCAAATGGAAACTTTCATGTCCACAGAGACGTGTTGCACATTTTTATCATAACAAGAAAAAATAACAGCAGGTTTCTCAAAAGTCACTTGACAACCCCAGAAAAGTGTGTTGCAGTTTTGAAGCATTCCTGGAAGCTTGGAGTGGAGTTTGTTCCAATTCGAATGGATAACACCTGCAGCAGGCAGCCTGCCCAATGTGAACATGAAATCTGTAGAAATAGCTCCACAAGAGAACATTGAAAACTAGCAAATAGCAGGGGTGGTCAAGTGACTTTTGGGAAACCCTGTATATCTCGCTTGAGACAACATGCAGCTATACACATGATGACTGAAATCGAATGGGGCTGCGGGGTAGAATGGGCGACAGACTCAAAATGATATTCTGAAACGGCCCCACATTGACATAGTGATTTTTTTCAGAAGTTACCTGGTCAAAAGTTTGCCCCAAGACCATGAAAACATTTCCGCCAATTAGTGCAGTAATCAGGCAACTGATTTCCGCACGGTAGCACTGAATCGTCTGAATCACACAGATGTTGTGTGGCGGGCGTTTTTCAATAGCAGACTTTGAATACTATCCTTTTGCGGAGGGGAAGAAAGACCGCAGAGGAAGGCGGAGCCACGAAACCATAACTCTCTGCTTTAAAGCTTGGCTTGAACCTCAGGAACACGCAACGTGCAATGGGTTAAGTTGGAAAAATAGGGGGAGTGGGGAAAGTGACGGTGATTGGTGGGTGAGACGGAAATAAAACAACTGACCTTTTCAATGAAATATCATTTTTTGGAGAAGACGGTGTGTCTGAAATTTCAACTTCTCATTCGTTTTACACTGCGCGCTCTGTTTATTTAATAATTTACCGTTCTTACTCCTTATCAAAAGGACGAGATCCTTTTTCTTTTCAAAGGAAGGAGCCTTTAAGGACGGAAAATTTGTCGAAAAAAGCGCAAAATAGCACAGTTGCGTTTCTGGTGTCGTTTTTGTGAGATGGCGATGGCTGACACTATTTTTTCGCCGGTAACTTTGTCCCTGTCTGCCGTGCTTTTCTGACCAGTGGAGGAAACGGAGTCCTCACACAAAGCCACTTTGACGCATGCTGCATGGTACGAAATTCTGATTGCAGTTGCACTAGTATCTTCGGTCCTTGGGTATCTGTAACTTTCGGCGAAGCGTAAAATTGACGGTGGAGAGATGTTTTGAATAGAATTGAATTGAAATTCTGTATTTTTGGAGTTCCCTCCTCACAATATTATCGTGCGGTCCTGAGTTTACCCGCAATTGTGGGAAAGTAAGTTTACCTAACTTCATACCCAGACCAGATCTCTCCGAGGTGTCGACATATTCGCATTGAGTGACTGTCGTTCAAAATTCCGACAAACCCCGTGCAGGCCGAGACGCTTGCGGGGAAATGGTGCCGTGCGAATTTTGCATAAGGCAAACTGCTTTTTTGACGGTGGCTTTCTTCGTGCGGTTGGTTTGGTCATTTTGCTTGTTTATGTTCCGTGTCATTTCATTTTCGTTTTCATCCAATTTCGGCGCATCCCGCGTTCCCGTAGTTCCGTGGTTCCGTGTTCCGTGTTTTCGTGATGGTCACTCTCCCCGCCCTGCCCAGACTTTGCCCTGCACTGACCTATACAGGGTGTCCCAAAACATTTAGCCGAAATTCGTGATGTTACTGATGGCAAAACAAATCAAAATTAATTATTAAAACTTTTCGTCACTGAACATTTTCTATTTCACTTGCTCCGTAGAACCAGTAAATTTGTCGCGTCTACATAGTGAGATTTACCTTCCCCATGAATACCCAAAATGGGCCCATTTTGGGGGACTTTGGGGGTACCATATGGAAATGCCCGGAGCAAAAATTTTTACTGATTAATTACTATTTGTTTGCCATCAGGAACCTCATCAGGAATATCTCCACGAATTTTGGCGAGATATTTTATGGACAACCTGTATGCACTGTGTATATCAAAGGCGTCTTCAAAAGGACCATCAAAAGTCAGTCAAATAATATTAGGCCGGCCGGCTATGGCAAAGGAATGGACTCTGCGGTAGGCTGAATGATAGCTTCGAGTAAATGGCCCTCGGCTTCTGCCGTGCTGTCCTCTCTTCAGACCTTCAGACGTCAGAATAATGGGCCCGACGGATGGCAAATCAGGGAAAAAGTCAACTGAAAAATATTCCGCTGAACGATGCCACATAGGTGGCTCGCTCTGGGACACACAGACGGCGGAGAGATAGGTCGCCAGGAATGAAAATCGTCCGAGGTTTGGATTTTTCCGAGGAGATAGGTCTAGATGACCTATCGCTGTTAAACACCCACACGAGCGACACATACGAGTATTACCGCAAACATTGAACTTTGGCAGAAGGGTTTTCCGAAGGATTACCAGTCTTTCCGACAGTAATTTCTAAATTTTAGGAGCAAAATTGAATTTTTGTTAATCGTGTTTTGCTCCCAACAACCTTGTGCTTCCTGCACGGGTAAAGAGTTCTTGCAAATGCTATAATGGCGCCAAACGGGCGGTGATAGGTCAGAAAAAAGTCGCAAAAGGGCAACTAACACGGGTTGGTGGACATCCGTAACAGCATACAAGACAGCGACAAAAATCAGTCCGACGTTTGGCAAGACATTACTGTTTCAGTCACAGAAATTATGATGATTCCATAATTTGGCATAAAGGGCACGTGTCAGATTTTTTGTTGGTCTTTTTGGAAAAGTTGGCAAATGCAATTATCGACACTTGCACAGATCATCAAGTAACACGTCCCAGACCACGTTAATCCGTTCTGAACGACTCCGAATTGCGACTTCACGAACGGCTAACCGGCGTCAGGTTTCGGAATATTTTGTTTGTCTTCGGGTATTCGCTCACTTTACACTTATTCTCCAGGAGAAAAAGATACACCGTGGAGGCGCATGCCTCAATAAGTTTAGTTCCCTCTGAATTCCAGCTGACATCGAGACAAAAACATCGGTATTCTTCTAAAATAACGCAACCCGCATGGCACGAAAGCAGATGAATTTTGCAGATGTATTATAGGGGCCCATTTAACTCTGTCAGGGAATCATTATTGTTTCGGTGACTGCACCTGAAAACACTCCTTGTCAAAGTTTTCGAGTATTTGAGCTCGGTTTTAACTCAGGGGCCACTTAGAACACGTCGCGCGGTGCGAAACATCATGACACTCGTGTAGTTGCATCAAGCTCTGTTGAAATTAGCTGGCCCCTGCATTAGCTCGACCTTCAAAATTTCTCCAATGTTCGAAGACATTTGCTAAACTCTGTAGAGATGCAATCATAAAAGCCCACGGAGCCGATGTCCCCCTGTGTCCCCCTGTGTCCCCCCAATGATGCATGCATATGTGCATCTTCGTAAAAGCAAGACTCGATCAATCTTTCAATAAATATTGAAAGCCGCATCCTGCGATTCGCGTTCCTTATCGCAACTGAACGCATACATGTGGGATAAGAAGGGCAAGGAGAAATTTCAATATAATACATCGCACTTTGGGAAGCGACAGAAGCTGCCATTTATACTTGAATCGCTTTTCAAAAGTGTGACGCTTCTGTTCACACTTATTTTCGCCTCTGCCACATAAGAATCAGCCAGCATATCTTTTTTAACCTTTAGGTTTTTTACAGTCAATTTTTATCTGGCCCCATGCCCAACATCACTTGGCGAATAATTTAGCAGCTTTTTTTATTCTTTTGCACACAGTTGCGAGTTTGAAGCAAGAATAACTTTTCGCAAGCATGTAAAAATTGAGACTGTTCAGATCTTTGCAAAAACTCCACACTGCAGAAATTGGAGATCCTTTTTTACAACCGATGTCACAATCTGACAAATCCGTAATACACCTTGTTCCATTTGAAGATATAAACTGAGAATGCTTGACATTCTTCCATTTAAATGCACAGAAAAAGTTTAATTTCTATGCCGATAATGAAGTTTTCGACCAAGTTTTCATTGTTGAAAGAATTCTGAATTCACTCTGAGCACACTTGGGAGCATTATTAGCTCATATCATCAAGTGGAATGAGGAGTAGAAAGCTAAGTTGCGATCTGGCACTTTAATTTCTACCGACCACACAGAGCTTAAATGAAAGAAAGAAAATTTTCGGAGACAACAGGTAAATGATAAAAAAAATATACGCCGTATGTGCGATTACATGAATGCCGCTTGAAGTGCGGGACTTCAGAATCTGTTTAAATTACACTGAAGTATCTTCTGCTACTATCAACTGCAATTAATTAATCAATTAATGCAAGAGGGCAATTTTCCTGAGCAACTTTGTCCCAAACATTTTCGACTATACTCCTTTCGGACTGGGTGATCCACAAAACAGTAAGTTCAAAACTTATGCCCACAATGACCACGATGTGCAAAAGAACAAGCACACAAAAATGTGCTTTTTCGCCGTGCTTTTCCTCCATATACGGGGGGCGAAATGTGCCCGGAACGTGTTAATTGGCAGCAGGTTTTGTTTCTTGTGAACCATCGTGATTTTTCCTGCTGCCATGTTGCCCACAGTCTTCCAGTAAAATTATTCAAAATTGCTATCGCCGAATGGCACTTGTGTGTCAGAGTTATTTAATTTTGTGTCACATAATGTCGATACGCCCGGCTGCAAACATGAATCAAAGTGCACAAAAAGCGGAAATAAGTTTGTAAAGGTTGTCGCACTGTGTCTTCAAGCAGTTATTCCAAGAAAACGCAAAAAAGTACATTTTCCTGGGTGACCTTAGTGGATGAAAAAAAAACAAAATTGCGCGATGTATCGGATGTATCTGTGCGATTAGTTTTGGAAACTTTTCCACCAATCTCTTTCAGAAAACCCTTTTCTGCATGACGTTGAGTTCATTTTCGTTCGGACGCCTGTGTTTGCAATCCAAACCTAAAGGGTGTAAGGTTATTTAGCAGGTTTCCTTCAGTGGAGAAGCACACAAAACAATGCTGGCATTTGGCCCTGTCCCTTCAAAATTGAAATCTTTGCCGCAGTCGCTCGTCTCCATGCAATTGACTTCGAATCGAGCCGTTGGTTTAATAATTATTTCATGTTGATAAAAGAAAGAAAAAAAGAAGCCGAAAAACATCAATAATCTGAAAAAAAGAGAATTCCCCGATGGAGAATTTTATTTTGGGCTGGGGGGACACAGAAAGGCATAGCCTGATGCAACGTGATGCGACCGCAATAATGCTGGATGTCATTAAGGAAATGGAACCCACTATATACGGAGCCATTCAGAATAGCCGGGCCATTGGAGAGATTCTCAGACTTTTGAAAGCACGGGGCAATGTAATTCCCCATTTCACATGCGCCGCAAAACACATTACACGAAGGAATGCATTTAACGGCGCAAACTAGATGGGGAATAACATTGCCCCGTGCTTCAAAAAGTCTGACAAAAATCTCCTATGGCCCGAGTATTTAGAATGGCTGTGTATACCCACTGTAGTTTTCGTCTAACAGGATTAGATGAAGATATCACTGTCAGATACACAGATGATAAGGACAAATTTTTGGATTTTCCAATCTCCTCGAACATGAGCGTCGCACTTAGGCAGAAATGAAAGGCCGGCATGGGGGGATCACTCTATTACAGAGATTAGTAGACGAAACTTGTGATTTTTCCTATGCGGGTAGGCTTCCGATTTTGGGGCACTGGATTCCTGGATACAAGGAAACTGATTTACATTGTCTATCCGACCTGAACGATTGAGTTATTTCGAGGGTCGTTATCTTCGGACGGCGGATTTAGGCAGGATGTGTTTGGACAAGAAAACATTTTTGG